>CAUYON010042771.1:0-19217 GCA_963573935.1 Arctocebus calabarensis
AGATTAAGAAGAAAATTACCAAATTTTTGGAACAAAACAATAATGAAGACCCAAATTATGGGAACCTCTGGGATAATGGAAAGGCAGTCTTAAGAGGGAAATGTATAGGACGACAAGCCTTTCTCAAGAGCACAGAAAGAGAGGAAGTTGACAACTTAATAGGACATCTCAAGCAATTGGAAAAGGAAGAATATTCCAATCCAAAACCCAGAAGAAGAAGAGAAATATCCTAAATTAGAGCAGAATTAAATGAAAATAAAAAAGCATTATATAACAGATCAATTAAACATAAAGTTGATATTTAGAAAGGGCAATTAACTAGATAAAACTTTGGCTAACCTAACCAGGAAAAAAAAACAGTAAAATCGCTAATTTCATCAATCAGAAATTGTAAAAATGAAATAACAACAGACCCCTCACAACTTCAAAAAAAGACTTAATGAAAATTATTAGAAATTTTATTCTCAGAAAAATGAAAATATGCATGAAATTGACCAATATTTGGAAGCATGCCACCTTCCAAGACTTAGCCAGAGTGAAGTGGAAACGTTGAACAGGCCTATATCAAGTTCAGAAATGACATCAGCTATACAAAATCTCCCTAAATGGAAGAGCCCAGGACCATATGGCTTCACATCAGAATTCTACCACACTTTTAAAGAGGAGCTAGTACCTATATTACTCAACCTTTTACAAAATATACAATATATATATGTGTACCCAACACATTCTATGAAGCAAACATTATCTTGATCCCCAAACCAGGAAAAACTCAAAAAGAAAAGCAAATTATAGACCAGTATCATTAATGAATATTGATGCAAAATATTCAGCAAGATCTTAGGAAACAGAATCCAGCAACACATCAAATTATACACCATGACCAAGTGGGTTTTATCCCAGGGTCTCAAGGCTGGTTCAATACACGTAAATCTATAAGTATAATTCAGGACATAAATAAATTAATAAACAAAGACCATATGATTCGATTCTCTCAATTGATGCAGAAAATGCTTTTGCTAATATTCAGAATCCATTCATGCTCAGAACACTCAAGAAAATGGGTATAGAAGGGATATGCCTTAAACTGATAGAGGCCATCTACAGTAAACCTACAGCCAATACCGTATTGAATGGAGTCAAATTGAATTATTTTCCACTCAGATCAGGAACGAGGAAAGGTTGCCCATTGTCTCCACTGCTCTTTAACATCATAATGGAAGCTTTAGCCATTGTAGTTAGGGAAGAAAGGCAATTAAGGATGTTCATATAGGATCAGAAAAGATCAAACTTTCACTCTTCACAGATGATAGGATTGTATATCTGGAAAATACCAGGGATTCTACTACAAAATTCTTAGAAATGATCAAGGAATACAGCAGTGCATTAGGTATATACTTTTAATGTCTGCTTTCATTGATTACATTATATCTATTAGATTAATTCATATATTGGTATGTAGCAGCAATTTCTTTCTTTTTACTGGTTTATTGTATTCTATTGTATGATTAAGCCATACTTTGTGTATTCATTCTAATTATGATGTGCATATTTTTCCCATTTTGTAACTATTATGGATGAAGTTGTTATGAACATTGTTTTAATGTGATTTTGGTGCATGTGTGAGCCATTGTTTTTGAGTAAATACTTGGAAGTGAAAATTCTAGGTCATAGAATAAGCATCTTATCTGGCTTTAGAAGATGTTGTCAAATAGTTTCCAAGTTGACACATCATTTTATTTTCCTATATGTAGGATAGCATCTTATCTGGCTTTAGAAGATGTTGTCAAATAGTTTCCAAGTTGACACATCATTTTATTTTCCTATTTGTAGGATATGTATGCTTCAATTGCTTCATGTCCTTGATAATATTTGCAACATTAAAAAAAATTTATCCATTCTTATGGTTGCATATTTGACATCTCTTTGTGGTTTTAATTTGCACTTTCCCAATGATAAATTATTTTAAATACCTTTCAAATGTTTATTGGCCACTTATAAGTTGTTCTTAAAATCTTGTTCAAATTTTTGACCATTTTTATTTAATAGTTTTTTGCCTTCCTAATTTGCAGAATGTTAAAAAATATATTAATGTAATATAGAGTATAATAATAAAAGTCATCCATTTGTGTTTTATTTCCTTATGAAGGACATTTTTTCTAAGCATGGCATTCTAGGTGGGCAATTATTTTCTTTCAGCTATTTTAGAATGTAAATTCCATTGACTTTCAGATCCCATTGTTTTGGTGTGAAATCAGCCATTATTCTTATGTTTACTTATTCAAAGCTAATATGTTTCCTTACTTTTAAAAAATCTTAAGAGGTTCGGCACCTGTGGCTCAACAGGCTAAGGCGCCAGCCACATACAACTGAGCTGGTGGGTTCGAATGCAGCCCGGGCCCGCCAAACAACAATGACAGCTGCAACCAAAAATTGGTCAGGCATTGTGGCAGGCGCCTGTAGTCCCAGATACTTGGGAGGCTGAGGCAGGACAATCTCTTGAGCCCAGGATTAGGTTTCTGTGAGGTGTGATGCCACAGCCCTCTACCCAGGGGGACAACTTGAGGCTCCTTCTCAAAAAAAAAAAAGTCTTAAGAGATTTTTCTCTGTATTTCTTCTTAGTTTATATTGATAAGCTTAAGTGTAGTTTTTTGATTATCTTTTGTTTACTGGGTTTCTTGAATGTGAGGTTTAATTCCTTTAGTGAGTTTTTTATTGAACATAGTATATATATTATATATATATATTTATATACTAGTATATAATATATATTTTAGTATATATAGTATATAAATATATTTATAGTACTAATATAATATATATACTTTACATACTAGTATAATATATATATTTTAGTATAATATATATATTTTATAGTATATAAATATATTTATAGTATATATATATTTATAGTACATAATATATATATATATTTTAGGGTCCATGTGATAATTTGATATATTTATATAATGTATAAACATCAAATTGGGGTATTTGGATACCTATAACCTTAAATCTTTATCTTTTCTTTATTTTAAAGGCATGCAAATTATTTTTTCCCAGCTATTTTGAAAGGTAAAATAGATAGTGACTATAGTCACTCTACTAATCTATCAAACATTTATTCTTATTTATTTTATCTAATTGTGTGTTTGCACCCATTAACCAACCTCTTTTCATTATTTCCTCCCCATTACCCTTCCATCACTTTAGAAGCTACCAATCTACCCTCTATCTTCATAAGACATACTTTTTAAACTCCTGCATATGAAAGAAATCATGTGATCATTGTCTTTCTATGCTTGTCATTTTATTTTATTTTATTTTATTTTATTATTTCAATTTAATTTTTGAGACAGAGCCTCAAGC
The DNA here is from genome assembly GCA_963573935.1 of Arctocebus calabarensis. Lineage (NCBI taxonomy): Eukaryota > Metazoa > Chordata > Mammalia > Primates > Lorisidae > Arctocebus > Arctocebus calabarensis. The sequence goes on from CAUYON010042771.1 coordinate 3,370, forward strand.
TGTCACCCTGGACAGAGTACTGTGGCATCATAGCTCACAGCAACCTCCAATTCCTGGGCTCAAGCGAGTAGGGTGCCTCCGCCTCCCAAGTAGCTGGGACTACAGGCATCCACCACAATGCCCAGCCATTTTTTGGTTGCAGCTGTCATTGTTGTTCGGTGGGCCTGGGCTGGATTTGAACCCACCAGCTCAGGTGTATGTGGCTGGCACCTTAGCCCGTTTAGCCACAGGCACTGAGCTTCTATGCTTGTCTTATGTTACTTAATATAATGACCATTCATGCTACTGCAAATAACAGGATTTTATTATTTTTCATGGCTGAATAATATTCCATTGTAATTTTTTCTTCTTAGTAAATCTTTGGCTGGATCTTATGAAGTATTATATGTAATGATTTTTATTATATTTTGGCTATTAAAAATACTTCAAATAGGGCAGCGCCTGTGGCTCAGCGAGTAGGGTGCCAACCCCATATACCGAGGGCTGTGGGTTCAAACCCAGCCCTGGCCGAACTGCATCAAAAATTAGCTGGGCGCTGTGGCGGTGCCTGTAGTCCCAGCTACTTGGGAGGCTGAGGCAAGAGAATTGCTTGAGCCCAAGAGCTGGAGGTTGCTGTCAGCTGTGACTCCACAGCACTCCACCAAGTGCGATAGAGTGAGACTCTGTCTCCACAAAAAAAAAAAAAAAAAAAAACTTCAAATAAAGTTTTTGAATTTTTTCTCTGATATTAAAAATCATTTATAAGAACATTTAACTTTTCTAGGTAATTGAAATTTTAAGTGTTATTTCATTCTTTTTCTTTCTTTCTTTCTTTCTTTTTTTTTTTTTTTTTTGCGGTTTTTGGCTGTGGCTGGGTTTGAACCAGAATATGGGTTCTGGGCTCCAGAATATGGGGCCGGTGCCCTACTCCTTTGAGCCACAGGCGCCACCCAATGTTATTTCATTCGTAAGGTAGAAATGGCTTGCAAAATACTAAGTTTTATTATGTCCTTCTTGTGAAATTGTAATTAATTTTCATAAGTATTTTGTAAGTGTGAGAAAAGTTGCACTTTAAACCTGTATATTTCTATTTCTATTTGTGGCCATAAGAAAAACTAAACTACAAATTAAATATTCTATAGCTAATTTGAAAATTTGTATTTATTTATTCTTAAATTGCTAATATTTCTTGCTTTATGTATTTAGAACTTTTATTATATAAATTCATAAGATTCATAACTATTATGTCTTTATCTTCATTTATGAACTTTACCAAAATATCTTTTCCATTTTTTAATAATTTTTGCCTTGATTTCTATGACAACATTCTCTCCTAGTAATGTTTTTATTTGCATTTTCTGATATTGCATTATTCATCCTTCAAATTTTAGTCTATCAAAAACATTTTTCCTGATGAATATACAATGCTTATAGCTGGAATTTTTTTTTTTACCCATGTCAAAAATTTTGCCACTTGAATTATACTTATAAATCTAAATGATAAGTGTAAATTATTCCAGTTACAATTATAATTATACATTTTTGTTTGGTCTTACTTTTGTTATTTTTATTTCTACTATTTTTAAAGAGTTTATCTTCCGATATTATGTGTGCATGTAGTATACCTTTTATTTGACTTTTTTCTCTAATAATTCAGAAGTTTTAGAGCACATCTGTATTAGCCAGGGTTCTCCAGAATAACAGAAGCAACATATCCATATAGATAGTTAGATGTAAGATTTATTCCTAATTTATTACAGAAATTATCTCATTACAGAGGTTGAGAAGTCCCACATTATGCTATCTGTGAGAGATCCTGGAGATCCAAGAATCCAGTGATGTAATTTAGTAATTACAACAAGACATGTAATTCAGTCCAAGTCTGAAGGTCTCCATGTCAGAGGAACCAATTGTATAAACCTCAGTCTGAGATTGGGAGCCTGGGAACAAGGATGCTGATATAAGTCCTGGAACCAGAAGCTCTAATGTGAAAGGTCAGGAGAAGATGGGTGGTCCAGCCCCAGAAATAGAAAATTCACTTTTCTTTAGCCTTTTGTTCTATTTTGGCCTTCAGTGGAGTGGATGGTGCCCCACCCCACATCAATGATGGTAGAGCTTCTTTACTCAGTTTACTGATTTAAGTGTTAATCTCTTCTGGAGACACACTGACAGACGCACCCAGAAGTAATGTCTTACCAAACACCTAAGCATCCTTTAACCTAGTCAAGTTATTATAGTCTATAAAATTAGCCACTCTGATGTTCTTTATTCCACTGGCACATTTATAGCTAAGGACATACAACATGTGCTTTGGATGTGCCATGCCATAGGAATGTCAATTTCATTAAATCATAGAAAATTAAACAATTAGTATTAACACCAACACTGACCATACAATAAAATGCAAAATTCACATGGCATTTCTGAACTTTCTATCTGGGACTGGTGTCTACAGGGTTATTTTTCACAGCTCCATGGGTGTATGTTCTTTTTTGTCTGCTCTTTGGGGAACTTATATAGAAACACTTGAGAATTCTTGTATCTTTTTAAAAATTAATTTAAAAACCTGAATATATATTGTATAATATTCAAAATTAAAATAAAATAACCTTTCTGGATTTCCTCTCCATTAAATAAGGAAATAAGTACAACTTTAATTTCTTCTCACTACTCCTTTTCAATTTGGTTAGTATAATCTAAAATTTAGTACCTAGATTATGGTTATTATTATTATTCCAGTTAGGCTCTGATTTTTAACAGTCATTCAAATATTCTATTTTTATTTATTGTTCAAATATTTTACGTTTATGACAAAACTTAGAAAGTACAGATGAGCATCCTCAACCTTTATTATTTAAGAATAAAAAGGAAACTAGTGTGAGGTAAAAATAAAAATTTAATGTTTTCCCAATTATTTAGTTGGTTTATATGACACCAGTTGATTCATGACACCATCTTTATCAAATATACATGTACTATTCTCATGTTTTTCTGTGCCTAACTATACTTCAATTGCACCATAGCATGATATAGTAAACTAAATAGTCCTGTAACATACTAGACTGTGCATAATTCTGTTTTTGGATTTCCTACTGCATTCCTTTAACTTTTAGTATCACTGTGCTGTAAGTATCTATCTACAGACATAAATACCATAGATTCTCATTATTTAAGGTATAGTTGACCTTTGAACAATGCATCGATTCACTGCAGAGTTGAAAATCTGAATATAACTTCTGACTCTTCAAAAACTTAACTAATAATAACCTACTGTGGGCTAGAAACTTTACAGAAAACAAACAGTAGAGTAATATTTGCATGTTTTATACATAAACATATCATATACTATCTTCTTATGATAAATAAGCTAGAGAAAAGAAAATGTTAATAATAAAATAAGAAAGACAGAGCATGTTCACTATTCACTGAGTGGAAGTGGATCATTATAAAGGTCTTCATCCTCATGTTCACACTGAGTAGGCCGCAGAGGAAAAGGAGGAGAGGGAGTTGGTATCCCTGTTTTAGGAGTGGTAGAAGAGGAAGAAAATCTGCATATAAGTGGACTCATCTAGTAAAAATCCCTGTTGTTCAGGAATCAACTGTACTTCTGTTCTATGAAGTCTCCATGAACACTGAATTAGGGAACGCTGAATCATTGCCCCAAGTTGAAAAATAAGATTAAGTTCCCTCAAGCCTTTGATTACATTTTTATCAGTTAATCAGTACATAACTTGTTTTCTGTGTGTTTCTGTTTAAAAACACCATGTTAGTATGTAACTCATTAATATTGAACTCAAAGCCAATAGCACTGTTTTTCATGCCTGAACGAAGCTTATATAACACAGTTTTCTTTAAGATCCATTAAAACCTACTTGCACTTAGGAACACCAGACAGCACTTCTTCATCATGCCTGATGGCATTTTAAATGGGGAAATCATCAACATAAAAAGCACAAGAAATATCAAGCACATGCCACTAACCATGCCGCATAAAAAGACATATGTTTACATTATGAGAACTGAAACAAGGAGGCAAGGCACAGCCTTGTTTGATCTCAGTTGGAAATGCGCAAGTCCAGGGACTCAATTTTTTTTTTTTTTTTTTTGCCACTCATCTTGGAATGGCTATGAAAGTACTGGTGAGTATTGATTTTGAGGTTCGAAATAAATTTTAGTAAAATGTGTGAATATAGGATCTGTGAATAGTTAGAGGATTGAAAATATATTTATATTTCATTGGTAGACTGCATCCCTTCCATTGCATTGAAGTAAGTCTTGGCTATTTCTGAGGGTTCGTTTTTCAAAGTATGTTCCTTCTTTTACTTTTATTTTTTATGTTAGTCTTCTTTCTCTTTATGTATACTGTATCTTTATACTGCAATCAGCTCACTTTGGTTTGCATCCCTTTCTTCCCTTAGGTACATGTTTACTTTTCTCTGCTATTAGGAGTCCTTGACATAGATGGGCCATGTTGACCTCAGGGAGAACAACTTGTCCTTGGTTCTCACTGTTCCTTTGTGTGGTAAGCATAGCCCTTCTTCATTTCTGTAACTGACAGGCAAGTTGATGAGAATAATTCCCAGTCTACTTCTCAGTTATTAGCAGGCTTTCACCTATTGCAATAGTTCACAAATTCTAGACTTTAGCTTAATTTTCATTTGTGATGAAGTGTTCGCTGGCAAGCTGAGAAAAATGGGAAAAAATGCAAGTGATGTAATAATAATAAATTTATTTAATTTTACGGATAATCTTTGAGATAATTTTTCCATATTTTTGTTAAAGTCCCTTCTTTCTCATTTTTAAAAATGCTTTTACTTGTGAAATAAAATATATTGCTGCTTAAATTTTTATTTGAAATCCAGAAGCCCAGATACAGTTAGTTCATTCTGTTCTAACATTGTAACATCTTTTCCTTTCCCCAACTACTTTTCTCCTTGCAAAGATGTAATAATAATAATAATAAATAAAACAACTATATGCCAGGTCCTGCCCAAGCACTTGACATATACATATCCTTGACCTATTCCTCACAGGGAAGGTGAGGATGGGAGAATGTATGGACACAGGGGAAGGAATATAATGTTGCCCAATTCAATCTTCATAATAAGCCTGCTATGTAGATAGCTACATTATTATTCCCATTTTATAGATAGAAAAACAAGCATAGAGAGATCTTCAGGGTCACTCAATTAATAGTGAATTTGGGATTCAGACACAGACAGTCTGGTTCCTGATATACACTCTTCTAAATACCACACTGAGTTCATGCTTTATCTGCCTTGCACCTAGACTGCAGTTCTCTCCCCCTTTATTGTTGGGCTCTTCTTTTTCCCATTCCAGCCTGTAATGCTTTAGGCGTAGAGACTGCATTTCCCAGCATGCAGTGCAGCTATCAGTCCTACCAACCTCTCCATTTCTGTCCTGTTCTGGACTTAGTCCTGTCTCCCTGAATGGACAGAGAAGGGAGGATGGGAGAATACCTGGACACAGGGGAAGGAATATAATGTTGCCCAATTCTAAATATGGTAAGGAACAGAAAGAAATCTCTTTCCATTTCCCCTTTGTATGAGATCTTGAGTCTTATTCACAGACCATAAAGAAGACACAGTATCTTTCTATTTATTTTTAGGTCTTTTTTTTTTAAGAGACCATGTTAATATGCGCCATGAACTTCAATTTGGACATGTTTTTCTCAGTCCATCTGCATGTGTTTTATAGGGTTAATATCCTTCATGTTTTGATAAATTATTTCAGCTATTTGTTCATTTCTCTGTTTTTTTATTATCTTTATGAATATGTTGGTGAAGGCTGTATTAGTCAACATTTTAAATTCCAAGCAGGTTCTCCCTTATTTTCTTTCTCTGCTTCGGTAAAGTTTTTTTCTAAAAATAAGCTCTTCTCCTGAACATTGAATGAAATGTTTTCCTCTTTCTCTTATTCTGCAGCATCTTTTCACTGTTTGTGTTTTGGTTCCATCTCTGTTCAGTCAAGTCGAAAGAGAACACATTTTATACAAGATTGATGTTTTCTCACAAACCACATACATGGATCCTTTTTGATTTCCCCTCACCTGTTTTTTCCTTAATTGCTTGGCTGCCAGACCCTCAGCGAGAGGGCTAGCAACCGCACCAGCCCTTTGCTGCGCTGCCCTGCGAATGGAGGGAGGGAGGGGGGTCAGAATGCAGCATCCTGTAGGAATCTTCATCTGTGTTGGACATTCATGCCATGCCCAGGACTCAGTGTCTGTCTCCAGTGTCCCCTCTCATGGTCAGTACAGGGGCACATGTGTCCTTCCTGCCTCCTACCTTCTGCTGTTGCCTGTGCATCATGGAAACTCACTGTCTGGCCACTCTCCTTGGTAGTGCCTCTGCAACCCCAATTTGGAATGTTCACATCTGCAGCTATGGGAGGGGTGCTCAGAATAGGGTCTGTCTGCACAGTATTGTCATTTTTTTTATTCCTTTGCTTATTTTGTTGGAGATCACAGGTGCCTTTAAGAAACCCGGGCTCCCATTGTTATCTTTGGTCAATGTCTTTAAGTTACAGTGACTGTTTCTCAGGCACTGTGCCAGCCATGTTCCCTTAGAGTCTCCTTTAATACACGGAGTGTCCCTTGAAGATATTTTATTGTCATCCCAGTTTTACAGGTGAATACACAGATGTTCAGAAGATGGGAAGGTCCTGTATGCCTTTATACCTAGGGGAACAAAGGCGTTAACATGCCGAGTAGTAGCTATATGAGACTGATGTCACTGCACGCAGTTGTGGCTATCTAGGAGTACGTGGCACCATACAGCAAGGCCATGCATAAGGAACCCCAGGCAGCTTTATCTTGTCCCACACCCAAGGCCATGGGCGAGAAAACCCAAGCATCTTTGGCCCCATAAGTATATTAACTTAAGTTTGTACAACTAGTTAGAGAAGAATTCAGGAATGAGAATGCAGCATTCCCAGGGAAATGTGGTGCTTTCCCACCACCCTCTCTCATTTCCCAGCCAGTTATTAGGCCTGTAAAGAGTTCAAGTCCAGTCCTTGATGACACATGGCGTGTAGTTTAGTTACTTTCTTGCCCTGTGACACTGGATCAGTTACTTGGTTTTTGATTCACCAAAGTGGAAATAAAAAAATGATTGGTTATAGAATTTAATGAGAGAGTACACATCAGAGATTTTAAACTCGAATGCCCTTAGGGACATGGCACATGTAAGACAATTTTGTGCCATGTAAGACCATGAAGATTGATAGGGTTTGTGAGACCTGCAGAAAGCTTGTTCTGCAGACATTGAATTCTTTTCCTTCAAATTCACTGGCCTGACCATATGCCCACCAAAAGTACTAAAATGATACAGACAAAAATATGGAAAATAAAGAAAAATTCCAGGTATTGTCAATGATGTAGTATAACCTAAATACTCATAGACTGCTAGGGGGAGTGTAAATCAGTATAACCACTTGGGTAAACTCCTTGGTGATATTTACTAAAGCTGAATACATGGATAGTTTTGATCCAGCATTTCTGCTTTTTTTTTTACACTCAAGAAAAGTGGGTACAAATGCCCACCAAAATATATATTCAAGAACATTCAGAAATGCATTATTCATAAGAGCCCCAAACTAGAAACTACCATTGACACTATGATGGATCAATATGTTGTGGAATATTCACACCATGGAATAATATGGAGCAATGAGAACCAATAAGGTACAACTACATGCAGTAATAATATGGATATAACTCATAGACATGAGGTTGAGCAAAAGAAAGTAGACATAGAAAAATACATACTGCATAATTCCAAATACTAAAAGTAGGAAAAATGAATCATGCTGTTGAAGCTAGGACAGCATGTAGTTACTGGAAGGTATTTGAGAGAGATTTCTGGGATGCAGCTGCTGTTCTGGTTCTTGACCTGTTTACTGGTATTCATTTTATGAAAATCATTGAGTTCTCCACTTAATGACTGTTTGCTTTCTTTGTGTATGTATGTTCTACTTGGGATGCAAAAGCTTTTTTTTTTTGTTTTGTTTTTTGGGTTTTTTTTTTTTTGAGACAGAGTTTTATTTTGTCACCCTTGGTTGAGTGCCATGGTGTCATAGCTCATCGCAACCTCAAACTCTTGGGCTCAAGTGATCCTTTTGCCTCAATTTTCTTCATTTTTAGTAGAAACAGGGTCTTGAGCTTGCTCAGGCTACTCTCGAACTTGCGAGCTCACGCAATCCACCTGCCTCAGCCTTTCAGAGTGCTGGGATTACAGGTCTGAGCCACCATGTCAGCCTTTGGATGTAAAAGTTTTTAAAACAACAAACAAAAGCACTAGACTGATTATAAAAATATCAGTTGGCCATGATTGGTACTTTATCTATCTTCATGTTCCCACTACCCTCTCTGTACCTTGAAATTGTGCCCCCTAATTCTGAAACAGAACAGAACAAATTTCCCCTTTTTTGTTTAATAGGTTTTCAAGTCAACAACGAGGAGGCACAGTGGTGGAGAGGATGTTAGACGAAGGCTTAAAAATTAAATGCAGAATGGAATTTTGAGAACGTTTCTTTGGGTCTCAGCCAAAGTGCTAGCTCTACCGTTGTGGGAGTCCCCTGATGTGCCCTAGTCTGCTTTTGCTACTCCAGCTGTGTGTATGGTGTGAAAACTGAGCAACGTTCATCCTGAACCATTCATCAGAAATCCTAGATCTCCAACTAGGGGCAGCCCAGGTCCATGGGATGTTGGGGATGCCGGGAGGTGTGTGAGCATGGAAGGGGCCAGTGCCTCCTGAGTAACAGTGGGTGCTTCTCTCTTCAAGGAAGATGTTTCTCCCATCATTGAAACATCACACTCAAATCAAAATCCCAATGAGTTCCAAGAACAGAAGCTGAATCTGGGATCTTACACCTGTTTTGCAAAAAAAAAAAAGCAAACTACAACTCAGATAAACAAAATCATTTTCTGAACCACACTCTGCTCCCACGTGAACAAAACTGAAAACCCCATCTCATTCTTCCTCTCTTTCCCTCTTAGTCCTTCCCTCCTTCACTCCAACTTGGAGCTATCCAGCCCCCACTTTCCTACCTTGGCCTCATTTAGAGTGACTGAGAGAAAAGCCCAGATCCTGTGTACGGTAGTGCAAGTCTTCAAGGGCTTCCTACAGCTGCAGAAAGGGCAGCAGCTAAAGAAAATTCAGCACCATACTGTATATCTTTTTCTCAGATAAAGCACCCTGTAAACATTGGTTGACTGGGTCTCACTGTTTTCTTAGCAAAGCCAGCGCTCATGAGAAGAGAGAGCCTGGGGCTCCATCAGTGCCCTCTCATGGAAGGGCTTTTCTTCTCTCCTCAACTGCCACCCTGAGACCCATACCTGACTCAGCCATCAATGCTAAAGAGCGAAGAGGAAGTCTTGGGGGTGCCAGGGTGTTGAACAGCCCTGGGGCAGCCTCGTGTGTCGTGACAGCAGGTGCTCTAGAGCGAGCAGAACAGAATGTGAATCCTGGCTTCATAATATCCTCACTCTCTGCCTCCCCCCTCACTAAGCCTCTGAATCTTCCATTGTGAACTCAGGATTTTAATAATAGCTGTGCAGAACTATGTGGGGGAATTCATAAAATTTGATATAGAAGGGTTAATATATAGAAGTGGCATTTTAAAACGGTGGTCCATGTTTCCTTTCTTAGAATCCTGTGGATTAAAATGCAGATTCCTGAGCCCATTGTCTGCTTATGTAAAGTCAGAATCTCTTGGGCAGGGCCCTGGAATCTGTATTTTAATGAGCTTTCCAGGGAGCTCAAACTACAAGAAAGAGATGTCTGTTCTGTGGTATGGTAAACAAAGAGGCCCAGGAAGTGTAAAACAAGGTTCCTGAATGGATCCACCATCACTTCCCATAATGCTTGAGCTGAGTCATAGAATGTGTGGGAAACGGCCTCTTGGGGAAGGAGCTTGACCTACCAAGTCTTGTCACCGGAAGTGTAAAAGAAAACCCACAGCGTCAATAATCAGGAACAAGAGGAGAGAAAAGAGACTACTGAGAGACATCAGCCCTGGAGAGAGGAGAGTCCGAGAGAAACTGAATCGCCACAATGACAGATGAGTCTGAGGGTTGTGAGGCTCTCTCTTGAGCCTGTCTGCTCTGGATCAGCACAGAGCTGCTGTGCCATAGGCTGACTGAGGTCTAATATCCGTGAGGCCTGTTGAATTGGGTTCCTGTGCTTTTCTTCTCCCCATATATCCGTCCAATAAATGCTAGTCACTACTTGAATGTGGTGTGGGCTTCTTGCAACATGAAAAAAATTACTAATACTCTGTAATAAAAGGTACAGATTTTATCATGTAAAAATATAGTGACTGGGGCAGATATTAATGTGTTCCTAAAAACATCCATTTCCCTTTGTGCACCTTTGTAGCCACCTAATTCTTTTTGACTAGCACAGCTCATCTCGCACTGTGGAGTTTGGTTGAACTTTACGGATACTTGCTTTTCCATACTCAGCTACAGCAAGGGAATAGATGCAACCAGGGGCTTTATAACTCAGATCTGCCCAATAAGACAAAAAGGAAAGTTTCTGAAGGACTTGTGGCAAAGATTTTCCTCTGCAATGAGAAAAGAAAGACATCTCTCCTTTGATTCCTTCATCCTTTAGTCCATGCATGCGAATGTGATTGTAGGAGCCATGGCAGCCATCTTGTACCCAAAGAGAGAAAACCAAAGAATTTTTGAAAAACCAACATAGCTCTCTGACATCACTAACTGCCAACTAAAAAACTTTCAATCTGAGGGCAGCGCCTGTGGCTCAAAGGAGTAGGGTGCAAGCCCCATATATCAGAGGTGGTGAGTTCAAACCCAGCCCCAGCCAAAAAAAACTGAAATAAAAACAAACAAACAAAAATACTTTCAAACTGGTTAACTATGTATCTTTCATCTTCAAGAAGCTAGTTATCTTTATTCTTTAAGACCTTTTTACTCCGAAAGAAGCTTTACTGATGTAAGATTAATTAACAGGTTTCCATCAGAGGCAGGTATGACAAGTTTTGTGTTTTACAAAGATTTATAAATATTTGAAATATGAAGTATGTTTTGAATGGGGGAAGTGACAGAAAGCAGGGACATCAGTACGGAAACTATTGTATTAATCGAGGCAGGAGTAATAAAGACCTGAACACATATTGAAATCTCCTATGTACTAAGCCAGTGATCCGCAAATATCAGTTATTCTCATATCATTTGCAACTTTTTTTACTCAATGTTTTTCTTTTTCAAATGACTTCCTTTTTATATAAAGGAAGTTGTCTATCATAATTTTTATGTGGTAGTTATTCTCTCAAATACACATTAAGTAAGTAAGGATTTGATGGAAACCTTTCTGCTTTTTATGATGGCAAACTAGCATTTAGGGACTAATGTTCCTGTTGAGGATAACTCTTAAACTGCATGCAGGTGTTTAGATATCATCTGTTTGAAAGCTTTGGTGAAGTGCTAAAGCAGCCAGGACTTGAGGGTCTAGGATCCTAAAGGAGAAATAATGCAGAGATATTCTGTGACTATTTTCCCCTTGAGGGACTTACTAATTCACAGGTGGCAGGTATGGATTTGACAAGTTGATCAAGACTTTCAGCAGTCTCTCAGGTATTATGAGATAGAAAGTCAGAGTTCTAGGTCTAACAAACACCATGAGTTTTCCGTTGGGAGACTTGAAGGACTAGAAGTATAAGGTTAACCAGAAATAAACCAGTCCTTTCAGCGACTGAAACCAAAATCAAATTAGCTTAATGTTTGATCACAATGAAGAGCAATCTCAGCAGCCTAAATAATATTAGTTAAAACCCCTATCCTTTCTTTTTTGGGGTTTCTGAACAAGCAGAGAGATGATGAGAAAAATAACAAGAATGATATCTAACACTCAGTAAGCATTTATTGTGTGCCAGAGTCTTACTACTACACTATGAAAGACATTCCATTGCAATTCTAGGTATCTATTCAGAAAACTAAGTCTCAGCGAGTTAAATAATTTGCCTCACATCATAAAACGAGTACATGGTAGAAATTTGATTTGATTCATCTGTGGCTGCAGAGCCTGCCTGCAGAGCCTGCCCGCATTCATCATACCAGGAAGCTTTTGTCTGACTGGTGTCTGGCTGGCCTCATACTACGGGCATTGAGGCCTTATCCACAAAGCCAGCCAGTGCCCTGGGCAGCACCCACACTGAGTGTCCCACAGTTAGGTCAAAGCACTTCCTCTTTCAGGCAACAGTGGTCAAACTTAAGTCCTTGGAGTCAGGTCATAACTCCAAGAGACCTCCTTTGTCCACTTGGTTTCTGAGGTTTCTTGGTCCATGTGTCTTTACCTTACCCACTTTATCAGTTTTTTCTTCTACTATGGGGCTTCAGGACCAGAGATCCTTAACCTTCAACCTTTTGCTTGCTTTTGGAGACAGTTATTTTTCCTGAGTCTGTCCAGTGTATTTTTCTGGCATTGATTTCAATAAAACTCAATGCATTTTGATTTCATTATTCAGATTAAGCCCTAGGCCAAAGGTAGTAGAGTGTTTTCACCTTGCCTTAGATTTTCTCTTCAATCAGTTGATAGTGACTGCCACAGCAAAGTAAGGCAGTCACTCAGAGTAGAGCCTGCTTCACTTGATTAATGATGCCTGATGCCAGCACAGATTGAGAGGGACAGGGGGAGACAACTCACACACCACACATTGATCTCTATTGCTGTATGCTCTGGATACTGTTCGCCTTCACCCACTTCCTGATTTTTCTTTTAAAAGGATGAAATGTGTTTTGGTTTTGAAATTCTCTTCTGGTAGCAGTTCCACAAGGAGAGCTGCTCCACTAGGCACGTTGGGATTCTTTAAAAATCAATGCTTAGAGAGGTTCAACTCTTGATCTGACAAAGTTTTTTTTTTTCTTCCCTGAACTGCAACTATTTTTATGTGAGAAGCCTAACAAGGTTATAAAAATGGAATCACATTTGTTACACATTTAATGAATCGCCATCTTTATTGAAAAGAATCAGGTTACATGAAATCAGGATGGTCCCTGAACACCAAGAACATATCCTTTGCATAAAAAAAAAAATGTGTGAAAAGAAAAACTGATTTACATGGCTCACTTGACTGTGGCTATAGGCACAGTGAAGCAACTTTTCCCTCTTTTTATGCCTCTGAGCTGCCTTCGTGAAAGTCGCTCTCCCTCTCTGCCTTCCAGTTTCTTTTAACGAATTTCCCCTATGTGTTCAGTTTTACTTTCTCTGTAACTTAAATTACTTCTTCTCTCTTGGTGAGAAGTTTCAGTCAAATTTACAATGTCCAGCCCTGGAACTTTCAGGAAACTAGTTTAATGTTTATGAACTTGCTTCTTTTCTTAAACCAGGAAAATTTAATTATTCATCTACTTATACAACATGGTATCTTAAATGTTCATCTATGGAAAAAGGAAAAGATGTGTGAAGGGAAGATGTTTACAAACATACTGAGAATGAGAAAGTCTTGGAATGCTGGAACAGAAGGCAGCACAGAGGCCATAGAATTTAACCACTCACTTTAGGTGAGAGCACCATGAGTGAGACATGCATAGTCAAGTAATATGGGAATGTCACCTGACCAGGAGTGACAGGAGTGGGTGGGATTTAAGACCAGGGCTTCTTTCTTTAATTTTTTTTAATTGTTCTTATTATTAAATCATAGCTATGTACAACAGTGCAATCAAGGGGTACAATGTGCTGGTTTCATATACAATCTGAACTATTTTCATCAAACTGATCTATGGTGCATCTTAGAAGGGTACAGGAGAGCCTTACTAAATACAGAATACAAATATCTTCATATAATAGCTGAGAAAATGCCAGGAAGGCTATGTTAATCAGTTTGAAGACCAGGGCTTCTATCCAAGTCCAAGGGGGTGTTTCTCTGTGTCATTCTATCTGTTAAAATCACTGACATTGTTTGCTATAGGATACACACGTATGACACAAATACGTATTTCTTTTTAGGTTTATAGATAAATACTGCTACTTTGGAGATTAAGTTGAGTTATGAGTAATATTGGGGATTAAGTTGAGTTATGAGTAATATTGAACAATGGAACAAAGGTCATAGAAGTTTATTTCTCTCAAATGTGAAGAAATCTGGAAGTGTTAGTAGAGGGTTACTTGGCTGCTTCATCTAACTGGCTATTTTATCATGTTCAGAAACCCCAGCTTCTTTCAGCTCACTACTCCATTCACCTGAGAAGTGGTCTTCATCTTAATGGGCAAAGATGGCTAATAGAAGTCAGTCATCACATCTACATTCTGGGCCAGTTGTCTTTTAAGGAGATTTCCAGATGCTACTACATATCATTGGCACCTCCTCTTACCTGTCATTGGCGAGGATTTAGTCACAGGGCTATGATTACCTATAAGGGAGTCTGAAAAACATGGTCTTTATTCCATGGGTGCCATGTGTCCAGCTAGGAATCAGGGGTTCAAGTACAAAAGAAGAAAGGAATACATATCAGGGGAGGCAATTACCAGTCTGTTCAACATCAAATCTCACTCACTGATTAAATAAAGTTTAATAGGTGAAATATATACTATACACATGAATCTTCAATTTCTGAGCTTTTCTTAAAGCTGATGTTGCATTTAACTCTCAGATCAAGCTTATGAGGTAGGTACTCTAATTTAACTCATTTTAGAGATGAAGACACTGGCATTTAATGAGGTTTAAATATTTGCCGAAGGATTACCCAACAAATAAGTGGAAAATCCTGAATCATAGTTCAAGTTTATCTATTATCAAAATTCAAAGCTATTTCAGTTTCATCAAAGCACAGAAACTTGGGGAAGTGAAACAGCTGAGTGGTAGAAGGTCATATTCCAGGAACTTGGCCTATCTCCATATACCTCACTGTTCACGTGAAATTACTAGCCAGCTACATCTCCAACTTGGATTAAATACCTAGAAGGCCCTTCTGCTTTCATTAGAACTTTACTGTCTTGTTTATTATGGAACATGTGTTCATGTATAAGCTGGGACAGCACCTTCTTCACCTTTAATAACTGTCCAAAATGAGAGCTCTTTGTTATGGAGAGAAAGGAAAAGGAAAATTCAGAGGATGATAATTGTACAGATGAAGCCCTCAGTGAAAGATTTTTTCTTACTGATCCTATCCCACAGCATCTGCTCAAGTCTTCCCCTGGATTAAAACCCTAGTGGACTTCTTGTTTCCCTGCAAGCTTTAGCCAAGTTTTCTCAGTGTGGCACAGAAAGCCACACACAGTATGGATGCTGGCTGCCCTGCTAGCCTCCTTCTTTGCTACTGTTGCATACTCTCTTTGCCCTGACAGTAAGTCATTGTCATTTGTGGGACTGCCATGTTTCCCTTTGCCATTTTGGCATTAAAAAAGGGTTGGTAGAGATATTTATCACACCCAAATAGATGTGATCAGATGGCCTCTCATGGACACCTTCTGCCTTAAAAAGTCCAGATTTCATGTTGCCATTTTTGCATCAAGAATATCACATTAGTGTTCTCACTGACCATGTCACTTCCACTCCACTACGCTCCCTTGCAGTGGTCTGGAGGTTTAAGATTACAGACTGGTTGACACTACCTATGAAAAGAGAGTTCTTAGCACTGGCTATGGTTTCTTATTCCTCTCTCTAAGCCACAATGAACAGTCTTTCAAAAACAGCTGTGTGTTGTGTGATAGTCAGTTCTGTGTATCAACTTGGTAGGCAGTGGTTCAATTAAACACAAATCTATGTGCTGTCAAGAACATATTTTAGAGATATAATCAACATTCATAATCAGTTGGCTTAAAGTAAAGAATAATATCCTAATTTGCACATTTTGAATCTGACAAAAGTTTAATAACCAGGATCTATAC
>CAUYON010042774.1:0-13337 GCA_963573935.1 Arctocebus calabarensis
CTTAAGACATGAAACTATCAAAATATTAGAAGAAAGTGCAGGGAAAACTCTTGAAGGAATTGGCTTGGGTGAATATTTTATGAGGAGGACTCCCCAGGCAATTGAAGCAGTATCAAAAATACACTAATGTTACCTGATCAAACTAAAAAGCTTCTGTACAGTCAAGAACATATTAAGTATAGAAAGCAGACAGCCCTCAGAATAGGAGAAAATATTTACAAGTTATGCCTCAAACAAAGGTTTAGTAACCAGAATCCACGGAGAATTCAAACGTATTAGCAAGAAAAGAACAAGTGATCCCATCTCAGGGTGAGAAAAGGACTTGAAGAGAAACTTCTCTAAAGAAGACAGGTGCACGTCCTACAAACACATGAAAAAATGCTCACCATCCTTAATGATCAGAGAAATGCAAATCAAAACTACTTTGAGATATCATCTAACTCCAGTAAGATTAACCCACATCAAAAAATCCCAAAACCAGAGATGTTGGCGTGGATGTGAAGAAAGGAGAACACTTCTACACTGTTGGTGGGAATGCAAACTAGTACATTCCTTTTGGAAAAATATTTGGAGAATACTTAGAGATCTAAAAATAGATCTGCCATTCAATCCTATAATTCCTTTATTGGGTATATATCCTGAAGACTGAAAATCACATCGTAAGAAAGATATTTGTACCAGAATGTTTATTGCAGCCCAATTCATAATTGCTAACTTGTGGAAGAAGCCCAAATGCCCATCAACTCATGAAAGGATTGATAAATTGTGGTACATGTGTACCATGGAATACTATGCAGCCTTAAAGAAAGATGGAGATTTTACCTCTTTTGTGTTTACATGGATGGAGCAGGAACATATTCTTCTTAGCAAAATATCTCAAGAATGGAAGAAAAAGAATCCAATGTACTCAGCCCTAATATGAAGCTAATTTATAGTTTTCATATGAAGGCTAAAACCCAATTATAGCACAAGAATACAGGGAAAGGGGAAAGGGAGGGGAGGGGGAGGGGGAGGATGGGTGGAGGGAGGGCAATTAGTGGGAACACACCTACGGTGCATCTTAGCAGGGTACTGGTGAAACTTATTAAGTGTAGAGTATCAATGTCTTTATATAGTGATCAAGAAAATGTCATGAAGGCTATCTGTAACAGTACAATCAAAATATTTCTGAATGTATGTGAAGCACATTGTGCCCTATGATTGCACCAATGTACACAATTATGATTCAATAAAATTATTTAAAAAAAAATCTGACTAATTATGTGGCCACATTCTGTCAGTATTTTGAGGTGCAATATGCATACATTATAGACAAAGGTTTATGGTGGTAGTAGATATAAATCCATCTTTCATAGAGTCTTCTTTTAAAGTTTGACCTTTTAAGTCAATTTTTTGTTAGTTCAATCTGGACCATTCTTGGTTATTGCATCTAGAATCTGGCTAATGAAGAGTTTATATTAGGAATAGAACTGTCATCAGCTTTGCCATTTGCAGTTGACCACTGATCTATAAATTTGGTGGGGTAAGGGGAAGGTATATCTAGTCACTGGTATCTTATTAAACCAATAAGATAATAGATATGTTGTTCCATAGAAAAATGTGTAAAATGCTAATCTATAAAATTTTATGGACATCATCATAACTATTGAAAAAATAGGAATAAATATAGAAAATTAAAAGAGCTTTATAAGAGAGTTACATTAAGAATATTTTGCTGGCCTAGTCTGGTGGTTCATGCCTGTAATCCTAGCACTCTGGGAAGCCAAGGTGGGCATATTGCTTGAGCTCAGTCGTTCCAGACCAGCCTGAGCAAGAGCAAGATGCCATCTCTACTAAAAAAATGAAAAGCTGAGGCAAGAGGATCACTTGAGCCCAAGTGTTTGAGGTTGCTGCAAACTATGATGCTATGGCACTCTATCCAGGAAAATAAAGTTAGACTTTGTCTGAAAAAAAAAAAGTATATTTTGCTCATTTCCTTAGTTGCCAAAATTTTCATGCTATTTTTATTTTATGGTTTAGAATTTTAAGAAAATACATTTGTATCATATTTCCCTCTTCTTATTTTTACAAATATGTTTGTCTGTGTTAAAGTTAATTTACTTTCCATAAATAAGGCTAACTTCCCTGTACTCTGATTGATACTGGATTTTGTAATTTCTTTCAATTATTACTAATTTGACAGGGAAGCAAATTACGTTGTAATGTTTTCTTTTGCATTTCTGTGACTTCTCAGATGGTATTTAGGAATGACCCATTTGATTCCATCTTTTGTTAATTACTGGGTTATGAGAAGCTTTCACTGATCAGTTTTTACAGCAAAATTACTTCTCAATTCATTCCCATACCTCACCTGGGTTTTTATTTTCCATAATTCTTATTTTTCTTATATTATCTATATTTTTTATGTATGCTTCTATTTTGTTTGGTACTCCCAACTGTGGATAGCAGCTGGCATAGAGCTGATTGTTAACAAGTAATTGTTGAATGAATAAGTAAATGAATATTCTTCACCAATTTTCTAATGGAGTGTTAATATTCTGTTTATTAATCTGAAAGATCTCTTTATATTTTCAAGAGATAAACTTTCAGCATATGATACAAATCTTTTTTCCCAATTTATCATTTGACTTATTTTTTTAATTTACATTTAGTAATTGAGAAATAAAAATGCCTAATATAGTTATCTAATTGAATGAATTATGTGTGTGGTTTCTGTATTTGATGTTTTGCCTGAGAGCATATGAAACTTAGTGTGGCACAGGTGGGTGGTGAGATCTAAAGACTCAACTTTTCTCCTGTGTAGAGCTTCACCAGCAGCACTTGCTATGTTAAGTGTTCCTTGACTTGAAGTGCTGCCTTTAAGACACACTTAGGATTTACAGAGACCTGGCTGGGTTTTTGGAACTGTTCCATGGAGCTGCCTAATTGCAGTGCAAGTTTCTCTCTTGCTTAGTGTAGTTAAGTTTGTTGTATTTTTTACTACTTTGTGAATAAATTGCCTTTCCATTTTTTTGAAATAATGTTTTGGTTGTTCTCTATTACTTGTATTCTTTCTGATGAGTTTTGGAAACTTTATTTTCATGAAGATATACAAATAAATGGAAAAATATGATGCATGTCTAAAATACAATTTCGAACCTTGGGCAGAGATTGTGTCCCCTGCCCATAAATTTTTAGAATAGGTGCCATTCCTAAAAAGCAGATTGGAGATCAGAAGCACATTAGGGACTGCTGCGAATCCATTCCCTAACACATTACCTGTTTCATAGGCTTTGAATTTTTATGTATTTGTTTTTTAAACTGATAAACTTTCAGGGTTCTATGAGTGGTTTTTATTTTATTTTTTAATGTTTTGGCACATGCTCTTTTTTATTATTGTTTCAGGTTAATTTGAGGGTATGAAGAATTAGGTTATTGTGAGGGGGGTTTAAATTTAGATTTTAATGATAATTTTCAATAGCTGCCTGTTCTCATTTTTTATGAAAGATTTTGAAAACTCTCATTTTGTTTTTACTCCATTTTAAGCAAACTGTAGTCAATGGCTGAGCAAAAGGCACAGCTGTGAAGGATGCATTGTGGCAGGAGGATCTCGGATGAAGCCTTTAATAACAAATGGAGTCAGTCAGGAATGATTAAAAACAGCACAGTAGCTTTCATATGAGAGTTATAAATTGGTTTCATGGTAGGGCTGAGTACATTGGATACTCTAATTTATAACTCTCATATGAAAGCTATAACCCAATTACAACACAAGAATTGGGGAAAGGGGCAAGGGAGGGAAGGGGAGGGGAGGATGGGTAGAGGGAGAGTAATGAGTAATTGATGGGTCCACATTTATGGTGCATCTTAGAAGGATGCAGGTGAAACTTATTAAAAGTAGAATATAAATGTCTGTACACAATAAGAAAATGCCATGAATGCTATGTCAACCAGTTTGATGAAAATATTTCAGATTGTATATAAAACCAACACATTTTTAGATTGTATATAAAACCAACCAACCCCATGATTATATTTATGTACACAACCATAATATAATAAAAAAAAAGAATAACCCCCCCCAAACAAAAACAGCACAGTAAAGCCAGTCACTGATATATTAATTAGGCAGAACCCTGAGTCCCACGTTCTCTGGAAAATGCCTTTCATTAAGGAAGCCTGCTGTCTTCCTTAATGTTTAAGGTTCAGTCTTCCAAGAACAGGAGCTGACTCCAGAAAAATGTTCTGTCTCTGTAATTATCTGGCCAGTGGGATGGAGCATAATATTAATAATATGTCTATGTCTAAGTGGCATTAGGGTCCTTTATTCAAAATCTTGTGTAAACTTTTGAAAGCAGGGAAAAACGGGCCATAGGTCAGGGTATCTTGGGCAATAGGTTCCAATAAATATGACATTGAGGTTTATTTCATTATAATCTCTCTGAGGCAGACCTTTGTAAGTATTATGATATATGTTTCAAAAATGCTCCCATGGTTTTGTTTTAAGTTGACCTACAATCACATGAGGCTCTAAGTGACATCTGAAGTTCCCCCTAACTAAATGAGCCCATTGTTGGTGGCTTTAATTTTTCACACTGGGTGAGTGACTCAAAGCACCTTGCCATAGGGGCTTTTAAAAATAATCTTAAAAATCTTAAATAGTCATCCTTTGTTGGCTTTCCTTCTATACAGAGGCCCCAGAGACACACCAATGGTAGTGAAATAAATGAATTTTAATAGACTGTTTCAATGGTTAAGAACAAGAGTTCCTCGGAAAACCAATCATTTGGACAGACTGAACTCATTCTCTTATGCTCCTGTCTTATCATGGGCAGCTTTTGGAGCTCATTTGTCATGATTTTTGCTGGTTACCATTCCGTTCTGCAGACAGAGGGTGGTCAGCCTCGACAGACCTGCTCTCTCCATCAGGCATGCTGCAGAGACCTGGTCTTGAAGGTGGGGATTTAAAACTTTTAGAAGCCAAAACAAATTAGGGCAAATGCTTCACTTTTTTTTTTTATCCTTTTCCTTTCCATCATCCCTGAAGATAATTAGATTTAAGCATAAGCAACTTGATTTCATTTCTCTGCAGTGTACACCTTCATTTGAACTACCACTGTTAAGTTATGAGTCTTGGTTTTGTTACAATAATCTACATAGCCCAGCTCAGGAAAAAGGAAAGGTTTAATCTCCTGAACTCACTGGAGGAACAAATACTTGAGAGATTTTCAAGAGTAAAATAACAACAAAAAATACAAATACTAAATTTAAAAAATCAACTAATTTTTTTTTGTAAAAATCCACACATTAAATAGCATACTCAGTAAGTATACAGAAAGAGGTGTTGAACAATTTAACTCCCCCTTCCATCTTCAGTACATTTCAGAGTTTACTCTCTAGACTAAGTGGGAAAGAAACACTTTCTCTTATTCGTGACAAAGTACCTTAAGCACTTCCTAAAAGTAGTTGGAGTAGAAAATATTCTGCACATATAATATTTGGCATTTTATCAATTCCTTTAAAGCCATGTCAGGTCAAGTCACCGCTATGCTCACACCCTTAGGGACTCCCCTCCCTCAGCAGCCTTGGAGTGACAGGTGCATTCTCTGCCCACCACCTGTGCCCTCTCTGCTGCTCTCTCCCTCCATCTTCTGCACTTGGCTCTCACAACACTGACACCTCACTCTTCTAGAACTCATCTAGGGATACTCCTGTCTTAAGGTCTTTGCTCCAACTGTCCCTTTTTTTCTAGAAAATTCATCCTGTGAATGTCCCACAATGTTTGCTCCCTCCCATACCTTGGATCTTGGTTCAACTATCACTTTTTCAGCAAAGGCTTCCATGACCACCATTGTATTTAAAATTAAAACTCTTGTACCACACCCCAGACCCCCCCTCCCCCATTTTGTCTACTTTTTTCATGGTAGCACTTATCCTTATTGGGCATGATTTAGCATTTACTTAATCTGTTTATTTACTGATTTCCTCTTCTACTGATGTGTAAACTCAGCCAGGGAAAGATTTTATTTTTTTGCCTGTTGTATCTCCAATGCTTTAGCAGTGTCTGGCTATAGTAAAAAATTGTTAAAAACTTTGCAAGACAGAGATAGGCAAATGCTGTATGATCTCACTGATATACAGAATCTAAAAAAGTCAAACTCACATAAAGAGAAAGTAGAATAGTGGTTATGAGAGACTGGGACAGGGGAAATGTTTGTCAAAGGGTACAAACATTCAGTAGCTCCAAAACGGAGGGATGTTTGACAAGGAATGTTTGTCAGATGTTCAGTGATAAGATGAATAAGTTCTGGGACCTGATACACAGCATGGTGACTGAATTAATAATACTGTTTTGTGAACTTGAAAACTGCTAAGAGTAGATCTTCAGAGTCCTTACCACACACACAGAAGAAGACCACTATGTGAGGTGATGGATGTGTTAACTAACTCAATAGTGGAAATCATTTTACAATGCATATGTGTATCAAATTATAACATTGTACCCATAAAAATAAACACAGTTATTTTTCAATTATACTTCAATAAAACTGGACAAAAAACTATTATCCTCTATCCTCCACTGTCTTTCCAGGTCCATAATAGTTCCCTCACTAATGTTAATTGAATGAATACATAAATTAATTACATATTTTCACAATAAAAACACTTTA
Organism: Arctocebus calabarensis; assembly: GCA_963573935.1. Lineage (NCBI taxonomy): Eukaryota > Metazoa > Chordata > Mammalia > Primates > Lorisidae > Arctocebus > Arctocebus calabarensis. Next base: position 6,651 of record CAUYON010042774.1, read on the forward strand.
TGGAATAACTCAGATGTCATTATTTAAAAATATTTTTGTTTAGGCTGGTTGTGGTAGCTCATGCCTGTAATCCCAGTGCTTTGGGAGGCCAAAGCAGGAGGATTCTTGAGGTCATTAATTTGAGATCAGCTTGAGCAACAGTGTGAAATTCTGTCTCTACAAAAGAAATAGAAAAATCAGGTGGGTGTGGTGGCAGGCACTTGTCACCCCAGCCACTCCAAAGTCTGAGGTGGGAGGATCACTTGAGTCCAGGAGTCTGAAGTTGCAGGGAACTGTGGTGATGTTCACAGCAAGACTGCTCTTTTTTTTTTTTTTTTAAATTTTGCTATGTATGTTTGGGATAGGTTATGATTTTTAATAAATAATTTATTCAAATAAGCAAATATGTATGCCTTTGAGTTAGGCCTTCCGACTGGGACACCAAGATGAATTTATCCTACTTCTGTTTACAACATCATGGCTTAGAAAAAGCATACAACATTTGCTAGCTGCAACAATGTCCCACTAACACGTAGTTACAAATTACGTGGCAAAAGCAGAAGGGATGATGCCGAACTATCCTGAGTATTTTTCACATTGACTTGATCTTTATAAATAGAAAGGGGAAGTTGATAGAATAGGAATGGAGAAAAGAATGTATATGCTTTACATGTATAATTAGTTAATGTATGTCCTGCCTACATCCTAAAAATAATATGAAAAAACCCTGAAATAATTATATGAAATTATACTAAAAATAAAGGAGCAAAAAAATTTTTTACATTATATTCTTACTTAATCGTTGGGGTTTCGCTCCAGGGACAGGGTCCACTAAGACCTGTGGAATTGGATCAATGGGCTGAAGAAATATAAAGTTGGGAATGATGATAAAGAGACATGAGACACAGAATAGAATTTTCAAAGGTGGGAGCTCAGGGGACCACTACCTGTTTGTCTGTTCATGGGCTCCAGCGAGTGGCCTCGAGTCTTTGTTCCACATAACTTTTATTGAAATCTATCTGCCCAGGTGGTAAGTTGAGCAAGGGAATAAAGACACCACTAGTTTCTTTGAGTGAGCTATCAGCTCCTATTGTTATTATTATGAACTTTAAGGATTTGAGCAGTTTGGGAGCTTCTGAAACTTGAGCTTTGCGTGTGGGCAGCCTGCTTGCTGAAGTCACGCACACAGATTCCTAGGGAGGTGTTAAGCTCCGCTAGTTCACTGTGGAGTAAAACACCACTGGTGTTAATCTCGTCTGAAGAGCCTTTTTCCTCTCATCACCACCACAGAGGATTTTCCTCTGTGATAAGAGGTGTTAAGCTTTCCTGCCCATATCTCGGGGCTCTAGCTGATCCCTTGGTCCTGGCCCCAGGCAAATGCAAATCTCCACAGTGGGTATCTGCTTTGTCTGTTTAATGGGCAGGAAAGGACCTAGAAGGTGTATCTATTCCAGGTCTGGTCATAACCTCTTTTATGACCATTTTCTTCTTCAGAGGGTTCATAGACTCAGCAGGGTATTGGCGTAAGCTGTAACCCCAATAGGCCAGAGTTTCAGGAAAAGCTGGAAACTTGTTCAGATAAGAAATTTAGCAATGGTTAGCTTAAATGTAAAGTAGCTGACTTTTCTTTGTTCCAACTCCTTCAGCTCAATTTTTAATTTTCCCTTTTTCTGGGGGTGCCCTCCTCTGCCAAGAATGGTGTCTTCAGTCCCCATTCTTCCTGTACCTAGCCTTTTCTTGTATCCTGACACCTCTGAAGATGAAAGTTATGAGCACTTTCTCTACAACAGTGATTTTCAGCTGGTGTGCTGTGAGAGGATCTTAAGTATGGCTGTGAATTTATTTATTTATTTATTTATTTATTTATTTATTTATTTATTTATAGGAGTGAGCTGGAAGATGACAGCCAAGTAACACCTTCTATGCAGCCAGATGCAGTGAGAGTGGGGAGAGAAGACTCCAGGCATCTCTGGCCAGTGGGTTTTACCCAGAGGCTTCCTTTTGGTGACACAGGAAGTCAGTGAGAGACTTCTGGACCCTAGGAGGGGGACAGAAGCAGTGGAAAACTGGCAAGTGGTAGGTGCATTTGTTTAATCAGAGGCTTTCTGCAGCTGTAACCATAGCAACAGTGAGACTACAAGTAGGAAAAGCCTTACCTGTGGGCTGTTTTGGTTTTTTTGGACTTGGGCACTCAATTGAACTGCCTTCGGAGATGTTGGGCCAGTGTGTAGATGACTTTGGGTGTTGTCTGGGGCCCTGAGCTGAGCCACTGAGCCAGAAAGGAGCATATCATTCAGCTGTGGACTGCCGCTGCCTGTTGCAGCATAGGGATTGGCAGGAGACCGTGGGTGAGTAATCTAGTGACTGAGCTGCCCAAAGGCAGGGACTAAGACTCTGAGGAAGTGCAGAGATCCAAGTGTTTGGCAGATTAACAGCCTTGACCCTCAGGGGCATAGAGGGAGATTGGATTTGGCACACTGGATAAGCAGGCACCCACGAGAGATCCCAGGGATAAGTGCTTTCCCCAGAAAGCTTCTGCTTGTCCAAGGTTCATGGCTTGGAGTGTCTTTTGAGTAGACTGAGGAGACATCTGGGTTCCGAAGCCTGCAGGGTCTGAGAAATCAGCAGAGGCCTCCAGTCCCCATCTCGTACAGCTGTATCAACATTGTGATTAACATCTCATACCTCAGAAGATCACCTGTTGCCCGTACAATATTTAGCAAGATGTATATACTGTTTGTTTTTTTGGTTTTGTGGGGCTTTCTCTTTTGTTTTTCTTAATTTCAACATTTTTCCTTGACATTTTTTCTTTTTGTTTTTTTTTCTCTTTTTTTCACTGTTTTAGTTTAAATACGATCTTCCATTTTTGCCATCTTTAACAATTAGAATTTCATTCTTGCCAGTGTTCTTGCCCCTATTATTGTTTTTCTCCCCCTAATTTTATCTCATAAGGGTTTTTGCTTGTTTGTTTCTGTTCAATTTATAGTATTTTTGGCTTTCCTCTCTTCCTGGTGGAGGTGGAGTATTGTGTCAGAGCTGGCTGGCAAAGAGCTGTTGACCTCAAGGGAATCACCCAATCCAGCACCCCCAGAGGTTGGGGATCTTTAAGGTTGGATCATAGTGCCCTACTATACACCTATATTACTCCTGTTCTTTCTTTCAGTGCCTTTCTTCTTTTTGTCAATATTTCCTTTTACTCACCCCCTCTTCTCTCTCTCTCTTTTTTCTTTTTAAAATCTTTTTTCCCTTCTTGCTGTTTAATCTTCTCATCCTTCTGGTCTCATACCAAAAGGACTCATTAAAATTTTAGGACATTGGTACGGTAACTTAAAGAGCAAGAAGAAGTGAAAGGAAAAGCAGGGTAAGGAAACAGATACAAGAAAGCATGATCCCTTCTAGGGATCATGAGATAGCTAAATATAAACAAATATTAGAAATGACAGAGGGGAATTTAAAATACAGATGATGAAAACAATGAAGGAAATAGCTGAGAAAGTGGAAAACAATCAAAAAACAATGAAAGGAATTGCTGAGAAAGTAGAAAAAAATCAAAAACAATGGAAGAAATTGCTGAGAAAGTGGATAATAACCAAAAGGAAATTCAAAAACAGAATCGAATAAGAGATGAACGATATGAAGAATATAGAAAGAATATAGCAGAGCTGAAAGAACTGAAGCAGTCAATTAGGGAACTTAAGGTTGCAATAGAAAGTATCAACAACAGATTAGACCATGCAGAAGAAAGATTCTCAGAGGTAGAGGATAATGTAGGGAGAGTGTCTTGCTCTTCCTCAGGCTGGTCTCAGACCTGTGAGCTCAGGAAATCCACCCACCTCATCCTCCCAAAGTGCTAGGATTACAGGTGTGAGCCACCACACCAGGTGCACCTGCTGTGAACCTTTTTAAACCTCATTAATTAAACTATTTTTGAAAGAAGTTCAATGCACAGTTGCGGGGAGTGGACTGTGACCAGCAGGGCCCCCACAGCCTGGGAAATGCTCAGGGAGAAACCTCCAACCACTTCTCAACAACATTATTTTCACCTGTCAGAAGTCACGTAGCCCATGAATACTTTGTTATTGACAAGCACACAATTTTTCCTCTTTAAGGTTGATCTCTATCCCATGTGTTAAGATTTATGCAATGCTATTAAGATACTATATCAATAAAGCTGTGTCCGGAGTTCTGTGGCTGGCTGCCCTCCCAATGCCAGCCTGTCTCACCTCTTCGGTCTTTCCTCACCTCACCCAGTCTTTCTGGCTTTGTATTTCCTCACTTCCCACCTTTCCATTCAGGTCATCTCTCCCTTCTCGTGCTAAGTCACAAGAGGGCCTCCTCTCATGGCAGTACACAGCACACAGTAAGTATTTTTTTTATTATTTTTTCATCAACACAACTTAAGTGTGCCAGAGAAGTTTAACTATAAGTTCAAGTGTGCTGTGAGATAAAAAAAAGTTGACAGAATATGGTTCTGGAATAACCCACAGTAATCAAAGCATCTTAGGGATTTCATGGACCCCCTGAAAGTCCATGCATGGAACTCAGTTTGAATACTTCTGATGTATAGAGATGGAAAAATATAATCCAACACAAAGCTAATATAGTTACTGTCAGTACCTGAAGTGTACTGACAAATTTAAAAAAAAAAAAAAAGAATAAAGGAAAGGCACCAAACTCTATAAAAGAGAGGAAGTCAAGGAAAAATGAAAGCTGTTATGCATCTGGGCCCAGGTCTTACCCTGTACTGGGTTTTTAAAATACTTCATAGCACACAGAAGTCCCCTAATACTCTTGCCGGAACTGCAGTTTTTTATATTTTGTGTATAAGGAAACAAAGAACAGAAGTGGAATTTGAAAAGGTTACAATTTTCTTCACCTTATGACAAAAAGTAGTATACTGTTTGACAACGAGGAAAGACACATTTTCTTTCTTGATACTAAACCCTAAGAACAAAGAAACTAGAACTTTCTACAGGCCAGGAAAACAATAGTATTTCAGGTTTTCTCCATCTGCCTTTCACTGGGCAGATCCCAGTTGTAAGACTCAAGGGTATTGTGTTTAACTAGTATTCCCACCTGATAAACACTCCAGGGCTGGCCAGTGTTATCTGGCAGTTAACCTGTGTGTGCTCTTTTCCCATATCAAACTATACAGAGGCCACTTGGGAAACAGTAGTCAACTGACTGACTATCTTTAGGCCATTTCAGATGGCTCAAAATGCAAACTATTATAAATAACCTGGAAATCTCAATTATGCTTGGAAAGGGTCTCAAGGAATCCAGATGCTCCCCTGCCATCCATGCATATTAATAACCAGTATTATTGAGCACTTACTAAACATCGGGATGTGTTTTAAGTACTCTTTATGAACTTCTCTTTTAATCTTTTCAATAACTATTTAAATTAAGAGCCATTGTTGTCTTCATGAGAAAAATGAGGCACAGAAAGTGTTTTCCAAATAATCTGTTAACTTAGCCAAAACACTGATTCATTCTGTTCAATTTTCTAGTCAACTCCATCAATGCTATATAATCAAAATGAGACATTGACTCAATTTTTTTTATTAAATCATAACTGCATACATTAGTGCAATCAAGGGGTACAATGTGCAGGTTTCATATACAATCTGAAATGTTTTCATCAAACTGTTTAACATACCCTTTATGGCATTTTCTTAGTTATTGTGTGAAGACATTTATATTCTGCATTTAGTAAGTTTTGCCTGTACCCTTCTAAGATGCACCATAGGTGTGGCCCCACCAATTACTCTCCCTCCACCCCAAACTCCCCCCTCCCCTCCCTTCCCATATTCTTGTATTATAGTTGGGTTATAGCCTTCATATGAAACCTTTAAATTAGCTTCATAGTAGGGCTGAGTACATTAGATACTTTTTCTTCCATTCTTGAGATGCTTTGCTAAGAAGAATATGTTCCAGCTCCATCCATGTAAACATGAAAGAGGTAAAGCCTCCATCTTTCTTTAAGGCTGCATAGTATTCCATAGTATACATGTACCACAATTTATTAATCCATTCGTGGGTTGATGGGCGCTTGGGCTTCTTCCAAAACTTAGTGATTATGAATTGGGCTGCAATAAACATTCTGGTACAGATGCCTTTGTTATAATGTGATTTTTGGTCTTCTGGGTATATACCTAGTAAAGGAATTATTATATCGAATGGCAGGTCTATTTTTAGATCTCTAAGTACTCTCCAAACATCCTTCCAAAAGGAACGTATTAGTGTGCATTCCCACCAGCAGTGTAGAAGTGTTCCCTTTTCTCCACATCCATGCCAACATCTCTGGTTTTGGAATTTTGTCATATGGGCTAATCTTACCTGAGTTAGGTGATATCTCAAAGTAGTTTCTATTTGCATTTCTCTGATGATTAAGGATGGTGAGCATTTTTTCATGTGTCTGTAGGTCATGCACCTGTCTTCTTTAGAGAAGTTTCTCTTTAAGTCCTTTGCCCACCCTGCAATGGTATCACTTGTTCTTTCCCTGCTAATATGTTTGAGTTTTCTGTGTATTCTGGTTATTAAACCTTTGTTGGAGGCACAACTGGCAAATATTTTCTCCCATTCTGAGGGCTGTCTGCTTGCTATACTTACTATGTTCTTAGCTGTACAGAAGCTTTTTAGTTTGATCAGGTCCCAGTAGTGTATTTTTGATACTGCTTCAATTGCCTGGGGAGTCCTCCTCATAAA
>CAUYON010042776.1:0-17561 GCA_963573935.1 Arctocebus calabarensis
ACAGGCGCCTGTAGTCCCAGCTACTTGGGAGGCAGAGGCAGGAGACTCGCTTGAGCCCAGGAATTGGAGGTTGCTGTGAGCTGTGATGCCACAGCACTCTATCCAGGGTGACAGCTTGAGGCTCTGTCTCAAAAAAAAAAAAGGGTGTCAGGATGGCCGAGTGGTCTAAGGTGCCAGACTCAAAAAAGGAAAAGAAAAAGAATTTTACTGCCGTCTACTGAAAAGTTGTCTTCATAAATATCAAATCTGGGTTGTCCAAAGTGTAAATAGCACCACTTAGTCCCAATAATCCCAATAGCACCCTTAGTGTCCCAATCTGCACAACTGTCCACCTGTCTCTGGAATGTCTCATCGGACAGTCAGTCTAGGTCTTTCTTCTTTCAGCAAGATCCTTATGGGGCAAAGGGCACAGCCTCTCTTCTGTCCCTGTTTTGAGCCTCATCCCAAAGCTGCCTGTGCCAGGTAACTATTTCTACCTCCTACAGACGCTGGTTCACCATTCAGAACAATCAACTGGTTTATCAGAAGAAGTACAAGGTGAGTAGGCCTGGATCCTGGACGCCTGGGCCCTCTGGAGACTCAGCCCTTGCGTGCTGCTGAAGGTCTGACCCTTATCACCTTTTCCTGCCAGGACCCTGTGACTGTGGTGGTGGATGACCTTCGCCTCTGCACAGTGAAGCTCTGTCCCGACTCAGAAAGGCGGTTCTGCTTTGAGGTGGTGTCAACCAGCAAGTGCGTGCAGTCCTCAGGGGTGATACTCTAACGTATCTAAACATTTAATCAACCTGAAAGGCAGGGTCACCCACAGTAAAGACCCCCATGCAACCCCAGGCTTTAAGCCTTTGATGGCTAGATTGGGGGGCCACTCGGGGAGAGGGTCCAAGGTGATAGGAGATATTTGGGAGGATATTACCAATTGGTACAGAGTATGTCATTGCAGCTGGAATGGGTTGAATAGTGGCCTGCATCCTGCCACCTTGCTCCCCAGGCCTCAGACCCCTCCACCATCTCCCTCACCCCACTCTCTAGGTCCTGCCTCCTCCAGGCTGACTCAGAACGCCTCCTGCAGCTGTGGGTCAGTGCTGTGCAGAGTAGCATTGCCTCTGCCTTCAGCCAGGCTCGCCTTGATGACAGCCCCCGTGGTCAAGGCCAGGTACTTTAACTTAGAGGTGCAGGGTCAGGTTGCCCTGGGAGATGCGGCATCTCTTACTCTAGGCCTACTGGCACCCTTTTTTCCCTTGTCTTCTCCAGGGTTCAGGACACCTGGCTGCGGGTTCTGCTGCCACCCTGGGCTGTGGCGGGATGGCCAGGGGAAGGGAGCCAGGGGGAGTTGGGCATGTGGCGGCCCAGGTACAGAGTGTGGATGGCAATGCCCAGTGCTGTGACTGCCGGGAGCCAGCCCCAGAGTGGGCCAGCATCAACCTTGGTGTCACCCTCTGCATCCAGTGCTCCGGCATCCACAGGTCACTCCTCAAGGCACCAAGCATGAGCCCTGCTCCTTCCATATGTGGTGTAGCTCCCTGAGTTGGAGCCCATTAGGCAGGCTGCTGTCCTACCTTCCCCTCCTAGATTCTGGCTGTCACTGGCCATCAAGCCTGGGCCTGAGCCTGTAGAGTACAAGACAGACCAGGTGGGGCCAGCCCTCAATGTCCTGGTCTGGGTAGAATTGGGGAATACTCAGAAGAGTTTATTGGGGTGTGGCAGCAGCCACATACACTGAAAGTGGCAGGTTCGAACCTGGCCCGGGCCAGCTAGGCAGCAATGACAACTGCAACAGAAAAATAGCCAGGTGTTGTGATGGGTGCCTGTAGTCCCAGCTACTTGGGAGGCTGCAGCAAGAAAATCGCTTAAGCCCAAGAGTTTGTAGGTTGCTGTGAGAGCCATGTGAGAGATCTGAGAGCCACAGCACTCTTCCGTGCAACATAGTGAGACTCTGTCTCAAAAAAAAAAAAAAAAAAGTTTATCCTTCAGCCTGGCTGAAGGAAGTGTAGGGTCAAGGCTGTTGAAGGTAAGGGATCCAAGGAAGACCAAGTAGAGCAGTGGTTCTCAACCTTACTAATACCACAGACCTTTAATATAGTTCCTGTGGGTTGTGACCCACAGGTTGAGAACCACTGTTGTAGAGGCTGGGTGTGATGGCTCATGTTCATAATCCCAGTACTTTGGGAGGATAAGGCAGGAGAATTACTTGAGCCCAGGAGTTTGAGACTGGCCAGGACAACATAGCAAGACCTTGTCTCTATAGAAAATAAAAATAATTAGCTGGGCGTGGTTACACATGCCTGTAGTCCCAGTTGCTCAGAGACTAAGGCAGGAGGATCACTTGAGCCCTGGAGTTTGAGTTTACAGTGAGCTACGATGGTGCTGCAACACTCCAGCATGGGTAACAGAGCAAGACTCTTCTCGTCTCCAAAAAAAGAGAGCAAGACCAGATAGAGAAGAGAAGGGATCATGAGGCCTTAGCAAGTCTATCTAAAAGGCCCTCCGCTAGACAAGGTGGTGGAAGGAGGGAGGGAGATAGCCTGGGAAGAGTTGTCCAGGCCTGAGTGTCCTAAGAGAAAGGAGTGGCTAGAGAGAATGAGGGCCTTAAAATGAAATATAGGGAAAAAGGAAGAAGGAACAGTGAACAGGCAGCATCCCCCAGAGCCAGGTCAACGTGCCCTGGCCCCAGCTGCCCTGCCTTCTGGCCTGGCTCCTCTGTTATACTCCGACTTGCAGACCTTGCCTCCCCAGGCCACTGCCCCACAGAGACCCTGACTGCCCCTCTGGCCCTCTAGGAGCCTCGGTGTTCACTTCTCCAAAGTCCGATCTCTGACCCTTGACTCATGGGAGCCAGAACTAGTGAAGGTAACGTGGGGACTTGTAAAGATTAGGAGGTTGAGGACAAAGGACTGAAGATCCCTAAGGACTCACATGTTTACCCTCTATGCTTGTCTGTCTCTGCCTCTGCCTGGGCCTCCCGAAGCTTATGTGCGAGCTGGGAAATGTTGTCATCAACCAGATCTATGAGGCCCGTGTGGAGGCGCTGGCAGTGAAGAAGCCAGGACCCACCTGCTCCCGGTGAGGTTGGGGTGGAGCTGCCTGTGGCTACCCTCCGTGGAGGGAAAGGGAAGGGGATCTGGAAGACCTTCCCCTTTTCTCCCTCCCCCAGACAGGAGAAGGAAGCCTGGATTCATGCTAAATACGTGGAGAAGAAGTTCCTGACCAAACTTCCTGAGATTCGAGGCCGAAGAGGTGGCCGGGGGCCCCCAAGAGGGCATCCTCCTGTGCCCCCAAAACCTTTCATCAGGCCCCGGCCAGGGAGCTTCAGATCCAAGCCAGGTGTAGAATTGGTTACTATTAAATGAGCTCCCACTGTGTGCTCAGCCCTGTGCCAAGCTTTGTAGGGAAGCATAGACCTTCTTCCCCTTGAGAATGTTAGAGGAACCAGACTATAGTTTCAGGGAGTTATAGTGAAGTGTGACACTAAGAATGGGAAGAGTGTGTGGCTTGGATTAGGCAGGAAAGGCTAAGGATGTCAACAACATAAGGAGAGCAGGAGTACTTAGGACCTCCAAAGGCCTGAGAAGGAGAAGGTGCATTTAGCTACAGCAGCTGAGACAAAGTGTCAGGAAGAGTCAGTCACCTGTGACATTCTAGCCAGAGTGGTTGGACAGGATAAGATGAATGATGCCATCTCTCTCCTAACCCCCAGGGCCCTGTAAATGTATACTTACACATACTCACACCCATGTCCCTTCATCTTCTATCACAGTCCTGGTTTGAAGGCTTCCCTACAATCTAGAAGTGACCTATCCCATTACAACATCAGGGGAACGTACTGAGGGTTTTCTTCCCAGACTCAGAGATGATGATTCCCACTAACAGAACTAAATTCCCCTAGCAGAGCCCCCCTCTGATGACCTGGAAAGCCTGCACCCTGGGGCCCTGCTGTTTCGAGCTGCTGGACATCCTCCATCCCTTCCCACCATGGCTGATGCCCTTGCCCATGGAGCTGATGTCAACTGGGTCAACGGGAGTCAAGAGAATGCCACACCACTGATCCAGGCCACAGCTGCTGTGAGAGCCTTGCCAACTTCCCTGTCCCACCCTAAGGTTCCTCTCTGACACTGGGCCCAGCTTTTACCTCCTCCCTGTTTGACTTGCTCCCTGGGGCCCTCACCCATAGAGAGGGATAATCACTATAGACTGGTTGCTAAGAGTGTGTGATTTGGAGGCAGAGAATCTGTGTCTAAATCCAGGCCCTCATCCCTTACAAGAGACTTCAAACAACTTATTAACTTCTCTGTGCTTCTGTGTCCTCATCTATAAAATAAGGTTAACATACCTCATAAACTTGTATTATGGGCTTTGTTCATGTAGTGGCCCAGTATTTTACTAGGCTAAGGTGGGAGAATTGCTTAAGCCCCAGAGCATGAGATCAGCCTGGGGTAACATAGCTAGACCCCATCTCTCTAAAATATAGAAAAATTAGCCAGGCATTGTGGCAGATGCCTGCAGTCCCAGGTACTGGGGAGGGTGAGGTAGGAGGATCCCTTGAGCCCAGGACTTTGAGGTTGCTGTGAGCTGTTATGCTACCATCTCACTAGTCTGGGCAAGAGAGCAAAACCCTGTCTCAAAACAAAACAAAAGCCAATGTGTCCTATGGATTTAATGTTGAATGAATATATATGATGCCTGATACTTCACTGTACACCCACACACACTCCTGATTACCACCCTACCCCACCCTCTAAACTCACCCTACCCTAAAATATTTTGAAATGGAACACTAAAGATGCCACCCTTAATTCTCCTTCTCAACTTCTCCATGTAGAATTCTCTTTTGGCCTGTGAGTTTCTGCTTCAGAATGGGGCGAACGTGAACCAAGCAGACAGTGCAGGCCGGGGTCCGCTACACCACGCAACCATTCTTGGCTACACAGGGTAGGATGGCAGGGATGATACAGCCATAGGAGGGAGCTCATGGGTGTGAGTGGTGGCTGAGCCCAGCTATCTTCTCCAGGCTTGCCTGTCTCTTCCTGAAACGGGGGGCTGATCTAGGGGCTCGAGACTCTGAAGGCAGGGATCCTCTGACCATCGCCATGGAAACCACCAATGCTGACATCGTCACCCTGTGAGAATGCTGAAGGGGCAGGGCTAGTGGTTGGCCCATCCTTTTGGACAGGCCTAAGGCCTAGAGCATGCCAGGTGGGGGCTGGAGAAGAGGGTCCAGCACCTGGGCCAGGCGAGAGAAAGGATGCTCCAAGTAGAGATTGGGGCCTGGAGCAGAAAGGCAGGTGGGCAGGGTCGAAGGTTGGTGACTTAATCCTGAGAGACATCACTCACGTATCAACAGTCCCTTCAATCACCTTTTAAGCATTCAACCCTGGGGAGACAGATGAATGAAACACAACCCAGATCAAAAGACAGGGAATGGCTCGGCGCCTGTGGCTCAACAGGCTAAGGCGCCAGCCACATACACCTGAGCTGGCAGGTTCGAATCCAGCCCGGGCCCGCCAAACAACAATGATGGCTCCAACCAAAAAATGGCCGGACGTTGTGGTGGGCGCCTGTAGTCCCAGCTACTTGGGAGGCAGAGGCAGGAGACTCGCTTGAGCCCAGGAATTAGAGGTTGCTGTGAGCTATGATTACACAGCACTCTATCCAGGGTGACAGCTTGAGGCTCTGTCTCAAAAAAAAAAAAAAGATAGGGAATTAGGGAACAGTGAGGATAATATAATTCATTTCTTAATTTTCTCCCCTTCAGACTACGATTGGCAAAGATGAGGGAGGCTGAAGCCGCGCAGGGCCAGGCAGGTAAAGTCTTCTCCCCTCTACCTCCAGGGCCTGGCGCCTGGCAGAACTTTGGGCTGCTGCTTTTTTTTTTTTTTTTGGTAGAGATAAAGTCTAATTTTATCGCCCTCGGTATGGTGTCACACAGCTCACAGCAACCTCCAACTCCGGGGCTTAGGCGATTCTCTTGCCTCAGCCTCCTGAGTAGCTGGGACTACAGGCACTGCCACAACGCCCGGCTTTTTTTTTTTTTTGCAGTTTGACGGGGGCCGGGTTTAAACCCGGCACCCTCGGTATATGGGGCTGGCGCCCTACCCACTGAGGCACAGGCGCCACACAGAACTTTGGGCTTCTTTCTAGCCTCTGGTAACTAGTCCCCCTCATGTCCAACTGCATTAATTCCATTATACAAATATGTATCGGGAGTATCCGAGGGGCCAAGCCCTGGGGGCAAGGAATAGGTGCGGGCGCTGCACTCACTGCGGTCACCCGCCGGCCTAGGCTGCCGAGCCAGCCTTCCCAGCTTTTCATCCCTGCTCCACAGGAGATGAGACCTATCTTGACATCTTCCGCGACTTCTCTCTTATGGCATCAGATGACCCAGAGAAGCTGAGCCGACGTAGTTACGAGCTCCACACGCTGTGACCCGAGTCCCCGTGCCCGCAGCCCACCGCCCGCCCCTCCTCCATTAAACCCTCTGTGCTTTGAGCTGCCCCTCCTAGTTCATTTCTTGGGTGCCACCTTCAGCCGGCGGGGTGTTGGGCCCTGCGGCTCCAGGGGTGCGGGGTGGGGTTCGAGTCGGGCAAGAGGTGACTCCCAGGGGAATCAGGTGGCAGCTTCAGCCTCAGCCCTAGCGCCAGGCGGGGCGATCGGGCTCAGGCAACCAGGCTAGACCTGCCCCTCCGGAGAGAGGCATCTCGCGTGGGATGAGGGCCGGCATTCCCTTAGAGTGAGCTGGCACCGCGCCGGGGATGGAGAAAGAACGCTCTAGCCGTGAGGCATTCCCGGAATCCGGCGGCTCAGCACCCGCCCCCTCGGGAATTCCCCATGGGAGCTACTAGGAGGGAAATGGAACCCTGGCCCAGGTCGGCCGGCCACGGTTTTCTCAGAGTAGGAGGGTAAGAGACTTGGGCTCTGCCAAGTTGCAGACGTGAGGTCTGGCACACCTGAGAAGCAGCGGGGCCGTCGCGGCCACATCCGGGGCGAAGCGACTGAGTCACGTCACCCCAAACCTGTTTGCGTCCGCCAGTCCAGCCTGTCCGCCCCGTCTCTCCAGTTCGAGACTCTCGCCTCCCACTTCCCACCTCTACCCGAGCCGCAAGCTGCTGGCAGTGCAAGCCACGAGGGTGGTGGGCGGGCCGCCAGGAGGCGGGGCTGCCTCTTAAAGGGCCCGGAGCCGCCGCTGCCCTTAGGCCACTTCCTGGGGGCGGAGAGGACCTCAGCGGCTGTGGCAACACTCTGAGGAGGCGAAGGTGGCCGGTTCTCTAGATTCCCAGCTTCTTCCATCGTAGCCTACGGACACTCCCAGCTCGGGCTAAGCGCGCATCGTCGCCCCCAAGCCGATATAGGGCGGCTCCGTCATCCACTCCCATCAGCTTCGTCTTCATATCTTGGGAACCTCACCCGGAGTTAGGCAAGGCCTCCGACTGGACTGCGTGGACTAGCCTACGGCGACAGCGATCTGCCAGGGAACTGGGAAGCTGGACCCTTCAGCGTCGGCCCTGTGCTCGTCACCGTCACCTTCTGGTTGGATTCCAGAAGCCCACTGTCTGAAGAGCACAGAAAGGAGTCGCTCACCAGAATTAGTTACGTCTGGACCGAAAGCTCCCTTTCTCTCTGCTGTTTTCATCTCTTCTCTCAATCTTTGGGGATTTCCGTGCCCTGAAACCAGCCCCCATTCACCACCAAAGTAACTGGGTGAGCTCTAAACTCCAGCACAGCAAGTCTGAAAGTTATCACCCAATTCTGCACACTCCTTGGAAGTTCTGCCTTTTTTTTTCTCTTTTGGAGTCTCCTGTACTTCCCAAAATTTCCCCTCCTCCTGTGTCCTCTCCGCCCCCCTCTTTTGGGGGCCCCGTGACCCTGAATGTGGGGGGCACACTATATTCCACTACTCTGGAGACCCTGACCCGCTTCCCAGACTCCATGCTGGGGGCCATGTTTAGAGCTGACACCCCTATGCCTCTCAGTCCTCAAGGAGGTGGCCACTATTTCATTGACCGAGATGGGAAGGCCTTTCGGCATATCCTCAATTTCCTAAGGCTGGGCCGCCTGGACCTGCCCCAAGGGTACGGAGAGACAGCACTTCTCAGAGCAGAAGCTGACTTCTACCAGATCCGGCCCCTCCTGGACGCCCTGCGGGAGCTGGAGGCCTCTCAGGGGTCCCCTGCACCCACAGCTGCCCTGCTTCATGTAGACGTAGATGTCAGCCCACGCCAGGTGCACTTTTCTGCTCGCCGGGGCCCACACCACTATGAGCTGAGCTCAGTCCAGGTGGACACTTTCCGGGCAAACCTCTTCTGCACTGATCCTGAGTGTCTGGGTGCTATGCGGGCCCGATTTGGTGTGGCCAGTGGAGATAGGGCAGAGGGGGGCCCACATTTTCATCTTGAGTGGGCTCCCCGCCCTGCAGAACTCCCTGAGGTGGAGTATGGTAGACTGGGGCTACAGCCCCTATGGACTGGGGGCCCAGGAGAGCAGCGGGAGGTGGTGGGCACGCCAAGCTTCCTAGAAGAGGTGCTCCGTGTGGCTCTGGAACACAGCTTCCGTCTAGACTCCGTGTTCCCCGATCCTGAAGACCTGCTCAACTCCCGGTCTCTGCGCTTTGTCCGCCACTGAGGATGGTTCGATTGTAGGGAGAAAAGGGAATGGGACTGCTAACAGGAAAAGGCTGCTGTGAGAGTCAGGGGTTCCACTGTGCCTTACTGGAGCCCAGATGTGGGCAGAAATTGCCAAACCTGAGTCCACTCACAGGTGGTCCCGAGGGTCTGGACTGGTGCTGATCCTAAGATGGGCATGGAAAGTTTTCTTGACTTGGTCTCATTTAAGTCTAGGGACCTCCATTCTGTCCTTGGAGCTCAGTATTCAGGGGTCTGGAAAAGTGGGGGCCACCTCTTTGTCCAAGTTAGGCATGGCAGAACGGCAAAGGGACTCTGAGGTCTGAGGGAAAGAAGGGACTTTATATTACTCCTATATGCCCTGCTGGACCATGGCTTCTCCTCCTGAAGCTGGCTGGCCTAGCCTGGCCTGCCCAATGAGAGGCCAGAACATTCTGGAACAAGGGCAGGGCGGTTCTTTGCTGTGTCCCAAACCACCTGTGGAGGGAGACAGAAAGGCCACACCCCAATCCAGATTGGCTTAAGGGAGCTAGGAGAGTCCCCTTTAGCAAGTATTTTGAAGGACCTCATATGGAGATTGGGGCTGGCCATGGGAGGAGGTGGCTATCTTTTGGGTCCTGTCCTTACTTTCTTCATTGTGTGTGTGAGCCAGTGTGTCTAACTAATGTGTGGATCTCCATCTGTATTGCTGGCTATGGTGTCCATGGGCTGGTCCTTCTGTGGTCTCTGCATTTCCAGGCCTGTTTGGGGTTACCCAGCAACTGTTCTGCCACAGGGTGTGTCTGTGGTATATGTGTGAGTAAATTGAGAATGAGTAGTTTAATTACAGGGTGTGTATATACATGTGTGTTTATGTTCATGAATGTACACACATCAGCAGGCAGGCAGGAAAGGCCTGTTGGGGGTTACATCATTGGGATCTTCCTGGGGAGAGGTAAGGGAACTCACTGGGCTTAGCTAGGCCTCTGAGACCTGTTTGGAACTCTTGGTTGCTGAAGCAACCATGGGTCTGTTGCTAGGAGACAGCTGGGGGAGGCCGAGCCTGCCCAGGGCAGGGAAGAGGTGAGCAGTTGTGGAGAGTGGAGAGGACAAGAGAAAGGATGAGATACTCATGCACAACTTCTTCACTGGAGGTGTCACCCATCATTTATCACTGGTCATGATTTATAAGAAAGAAAATAAAATTGCTTTTGGAACCACAAATGTGTAAAGGCTGCTGAGGGCCCCTTGCAACAGAACCCGTACTTTCTCTGCCCATCTCTACTACTAGAGGTGACTCCTTCTGGCCTCCTAAAGCCAGGTGGCTTAGCCTGGCCAGCCCCATGAGAGGCCAGAAGACTCTGCAACAAGGGCAGGGGGAGTCTTTGCTGTGTCCCAAGGCACATACTGAGGGAGTCAAAAAGGCCACACCCCTTCCTAGGTTGGCATGAGGGAGCTAGGTAAGTCCCCATTAGCAATGGGGCTGGAGCTAGAGTTCCATGGGCCCCAACTTTACTTCAGCCAACGATGGAGCAGTACCATTCTTCTGAAACACTCTAGAACCTCCATGCAAAGGGCTGGAGCCAGTGTCACAGAGCATTCTGAGGCCTTCTCAGCTCAGATAGGACCAGCACTCTCCCCAAAGTGGTCCTCATGTGGATGCTGGCACTAGGTGGGGTTTTTCTGGCGGCTGCTCAGGCCTGTGTCTTTTGCCGCCTTCCAGCCCACGACTTGTCAGGCCGCCTGGCTCAACTCTGTAGCCAGATGAAGGCCCAGTGGAAGCAATGTGAAGCCTCGCCAGACTTCTCTGCCTTTGCCTTAGGTAAAACCAGAATTCCAGGGGGGCATGCCCAGCACCATCAGCCCTGTACCCTGAGAAGGAAAGCATGTGATTTCCTAACTGTGCCCTCAGCCATTCATAGCTCTCTCTGGACACAAGGGCCTCTCCCTCTGGGGGAGCTCCAGATCGTAGAAAGGTCAGGAGAGACCCCAAGACCTCTTCTTGGGCTGGTGAGGGAATCTCTGGTCCATCTCTCCAGATGAGGTGTCCCTGAACAAAGTCACAGAGAAGACTCACAGAGTCCTGAGGGTCATAGGTGAGGCCTAGGGGGAGCTGTGACCTGGGGTCTTGGGATGACACCAAGGAAGGTTGGGATGTAGGGATGGGGTGAACTGGACTGCTGAGGCCCAGGGTGATGTAACTGCTTTCTGCTTCCCCAGAGATCAAAGAGTCTCTCTCTTCACTCCCTTCATATTGGCAATGGCTTCAAAAGACCAAGCTCCCTGATTACACCAGGGAAGGTACTAACACAGGAAGGGCCTCTAGGGGTGCCTGGGACCTTAGGCAAAGGGGCAAGTGGCTGACAGGCTCACCCACACCCACCTCTTCCTTGTCTTTCATTTCAGCTCTCTGTGCTCCAGCTTGCCGTGAGTAGAGAAGGAAAGGGATGGTGAGGACCCGGGCCTCCAGTGTGTGGAAGGAGATGCCGGCAGCCAGAGGGTGGAGATAGGTTGCTCTGGAAGGGTAGAGGCTTGGCTTTCCTCTCCCTAGAGCTGCTCCCGCTGTTTCCTGCAGGGGGCAGCACTATCCTGTACAACTGCTCTACCTGCCAGGGCGCTGAAGTGTCCTGCTGGCCGCGAAAGCGCTGCTTCCCAGGTCCTTATTCTCCATCCCCACCCCATCCCTGAGCCCTTAGGCTTCCCCAGTGTTGATGGGTGTGATTCTCAGGATTGTTTACTGCCTCCCGGGGGCCCTGCAGGAACTCACGATCTTTGGGATGCTAGGATTCTGCTCCTCTCTGTCTTCGGAGCTGTCCTGCTTCTGGGTGTTCTGAGCCTCGTGGTGGAGTGAGTTGCGGAGATGTGGACGGAAAAACTGCCTTCTAACCGCCCAGCCTCTTCCGTCTCTCCTCTTAGGCCTTCCATCTTCTGTCTTCCCTCAGGTCCCACCACCTCCAAGTAAAAGGTGACTTGTAAAGATGAGGACACCCTCCCAGTCTCCAGCTCTAAGGGGTGTGTATCCACAACCTCCAAGGACCCCTTAATCCCTGCCCCAAAGGCACAGACCTTAAAACTCAAACATCCTCATAATCCCATTGTCAGGAGGCCTCCAGAAACCCATGCACCAACAGCTGGAAAGTTCTTCCCCTCCAGCCTTCAACCAATCAGACCGGGACGATGCCAGGAAAACAGCTACAGAAGGAAAGAATCCCCTACATACACAGCGCCACTCCCACACCCCCTCAGCTTGTTCCCGGAAAGCAGGGGCTGTCTGTCCCAGAAGCTACTCTGGCCCCTCTTATGACTGACTGGGAATCCGGGAATGTGTGTTCTGGAAAACTCCCTCCCTCTGGAGTGAGACCACATCAGTCAGTCTGCTGGCATGCTCTCCCTCTATTGTGCTTGCCCTGGCTCCCTCTGAGGGCTCCCTCCTTCTGGGCCCAATTAAACCTGCAGTCCCTGGCCTGCACTCCTGCCTGGCCTGTCTGCAACTGGGGAGAGCAGAGGGAGGATGGAAGACTCACTGTACCAGATGGGGTGATTTGTGCTCCCCAGTAGACATTTAGCAACATCTGGAGATGGGAACTAGGGGGGTGAGGCAAGAGGGTATAGCCTACTGCCATCTAGGGGTAGAGACCAGAGATACTGCTCAACATCCTAGAATGCACAGGAGGGCCCCCAACAAGGAAGTATCCTGTCTAAAATGTCCATGCATGGTTGAGAAATCCTGGTTTGAAAACCAAATTGTCCCTATTAAGACTTATTGGATTGGCTCAGTGCCTGTGGCTCAACCGGCTAAGGCACCAGCCACGTACACCTGAGCTGGTGGGTTCGAATCCAGCCCGGACCCACCAAACAGCAATGACGGCTGCAACCAAAAAATGGCCGGGTGTTGTGGTGGGCGCCTGTAGTCCCAGCTACTTGGGAGACGGAGGCAGGAGACTCGCTTGACCCTAGGAATTGGAGGTTGCTGTGAGCTGTGATGCCACAGCACGCTATCCAGGGGGACAGCTTGAGGCTCTGTCTCAAACAAACAAACAAACAAAAAAAAGATTTATTGGCTCAGGGATGGGAGTTGGAACATAGGACATGAAAACAGAATCCGGTTACCAAACACAAGTCCCAGTCCAAGCACCTGGGCTTGGAAGGAATCCCTCTAGTCCAGTGGGTTTTGGGTGGTTTTTTTTTTTTTTGGCAGTTTTTGGCCAGGCCTGGGTTTAGTCCAGTGGTTTTCAAACTGAGTACCTAGAGGCTTCAGGACAAGGATTCACAACTAGGGGCACATTAGAGACTCCTGGGCAGCTTTAAAAGTACACATGCTTGGGGAGGCACCTGTGGTTCATCAAGTAGGGCACCAGCCCCATATACTGAAGGTAGTGGGTTCAAACCTGGCCTCAGCCAAACTGCAAAAACAGAAAAACAGCCAGGCGTTGTGGTGGGCGCCTGTAGTCCCAGCTACTCGGGAGGCTGAGGCAAGAGAATCACTTAAGCCCAGGAGTTGGAGGTTGCTGTGAGCTGTGTGAAGCCACAGCACTCTACCTAGCCCATGCTTGTCAGGCACAGTGGCTCACACCTATAATCCCAGCACTTGAGTAATCCCACCACCAAAGTGGGTGGATTACTTGAGCTCACAGGTTCGAGACCAGCATGAGCAAGAGCTAGACCTCATCTCTAAAAATAGCCAAGTGTTGTGGCAGGTGCCTATAGTCCCAGCTATTTGGGAGGTAGAGGCAAGAGAATTGCTTAAGCCCAGGAGTTTGAGGTTGCTGTGAGCTATGATGCCACAGCACTCTACCGAGGGTGACAAAGTGAGACTCTGTCTCAAAAAAAAAAAAGGATCCATGCTTGACCCCACCTCCAGAGATTCTCAATTAAGTGGTCCCATATGGCACCTTGGCTAGTGTAACCTACAGCAAGGGTTATTACCGCTGTCCCAAGGGTGTCTGTCAACAAAGGCCCTGGGGATGGGGACAGGAACTCCTGTCATTTCCATGAGAGCATCTCTTTTTTTCTTCTTTTTATTTTTTACATATTCTAATCCCACTCCCTAGTCTTTTTTTTTTTTTCTTTCTTTTTTTGAGACAGAGTCTTGCCTACACTCAAGGCTAGAATGTAGTGGCATCATCATAGCTTACTGCAACCTCGAATATCTGAACTCAGATTCCTGGTCCTCTTGCCTCAGCCTCCTGAGCAGCTGAGACTATAGGTATGCACCATCATGCCTACCTAATTTTTCTATTTTGTAGAGACTCTTGTTTGTTTTTTACTATTTGTTTGTTTGTTTTTAAGATGGATTCTCACTCTGTTAGTTTTTGAAACAGTCTCACTCTGTCACCCTGGGTGGAGTGCTGTGGTGTCATAGCTCACAGCAACCTCAAACTCTTAGGCTTGAGCAATCCTCTTGCCTCAGCCTCCAGAGTAGCTGGGACAACAGGCATGTGCTTCCACACCTGGCTAATTTTTCTATTTTTAGTAAAGACAAGGTCTTATACTGAGCTCAAGAAATCCATCTGCCTTAGCCTTCCAGAGTACTAGGATTACAGGTGTGAGTCACCATACTCAGCCCCATCCTTTCATTTTACACATTAAAAAAAGGAAATTCAGAAGTCACACAAGATCACACAATTCATCCAAGATTACACAGGAAATCGAGCGGCACCTGTGGCTCATTGAGCAGGGCGCCAGCCCCGTACACCAAAGGTGGCAGATTCAAACCCGGCCTCCGACAAACTGCAAAAACAGAAAAATATCCAGGCATTGTGGCGGGCGCCTGTAGTCCCAGCTACTCGGGAGGCTGAGGCAAAAGAATCGCCTAAGCCCAAGAGTTGGAGGTTGCTGTGAGCTGTGTGACACCACAGCACTCTACAGAGGGCGATAGAGTGAAATTCTGTCTTTTTTTTTTTTTTGTAGTTGATACATTAATTTTTTTTTAATTCAGAGATTAAGCATTTCTAAATAGGTACAGCATAAAAAAAAATTACTCAGACTTGTCTCTTGGATAGGTAGTACACAAAAGGGGGCAAGGGTATACTATTACAATGTTGGACCCAAATTGGGTTCCAGCTAGGATGGGCACCCCCAAGAAAACAGTCACCTACTCTCGAGTCGATGCAAAGGCAAGAGGTAGTTTATTGCTGACACGTCAGGGTCCCTCAGCCGCTCGGGGGAAGGACCCCGTTTGGCTGTTACAGGCTGGTTTTTAAACTTTAAAACCACAAGAACAGGGGGTAGTAAAGGGTAAAGGGGTTATGGTGTGAAGGGTCGTGGGGCGTATAGATTGCTACTATACGGGGCTACTTGCCGGGGCCAAACCGCAAGCGGTGGAGCTCAGGATTGGTGGGGCTCGTTGCCGGGGCCAAACCACAAGGGGGCAGAGGATGGGAGAGGCTGACAACCAGGATGCAGGCTGTTGGGGCTTCCCGGAACCTTGTTGGGTGATAGAAAAAGGGGGGTTACTTCAACAACTAGTAATTCCAAGCAATCATACAGTAAGACATCCCTAAAACTTGTCTGCATTTTAAGATAACTATTATAGTTTATGGAACAGTGTTTTTCCCAGTTTCTTTAAAATATACCTTGCAAAGGAGTGAAATTCTGTCTTTACGAAAAAAAAATTACACAATAAATCACTCACTTCTCCTTTCGACAAAGACTAAGTGAGTGTGCAGCAGGTGCCAGGCAGCCTGTCTGCCCAGGATGGGATAGGAAGCCACAGCTGACTGTCGGGGCACCACAGCTCTCCTAGGGGCTACAGTAGCCATATCCTGCCATGCTGTTTCCTCTTTCCAGATGAATGTTTTGGAGTCACACCCCAAATTCAGCTGTCCTGTCCATTCTTGAAGGACCTATTCTGCCTGTCCCCTCTTCATGCTCATGGATCCTCACATCCCACCCCAGAGACCTCTCACAGTGGGAGCCTGGCCTCCCAGGCCGCGCTCTGCCTGCTCTCTTCAAATCTATTCCACCCCCAGTCTAGTCTTCTCGAAACTCCACACTCTCCAAGCCTCCTGTCCAGCAACAAATGATGATTAAAAACTTGGATTTTAGGGCAGCGCCTGTGGCTCAGTGAGTAAGACGATGGCCCCATTTACGGAGTGTGGCAGGTTTGAACCCAGCCCCAAACTGCAACAATAAAAAACTAGCCAGGCGTTGTGGCGGGCCCCTGTAGTCCTAACTACTCAGGAGGCTGAGGCAAGAGAATCGTCTAAGCCCAAGTGCTAGAGGTTGCCATGAGCTGTGACACTACGGCACTCTACTGAGGGCAACAAAATGAGACTCTCTCTCTAAAACAACAAAGTTGGATTGCCTGATTTCAAATCTGACCTTGTCTCTTACAGGACTGGGCAAATTTTTAAACTTTTTTTTTTTTTGAGACAGAGCCTCAAGCTGTCACCCTGGATAGAGTGCTATGGCATCACAGCTCACAGCAACCTCCAATTCCTGGGCTCAAGCGAGTCTCCTGCCTCCGCTCCCAAGTAGCTGGGACTACAGGCGCCCATCACAACCCCCGGCCATTTTTTGGTTGTAGCCACTATTGTTGTTTGGCAGGTCCGGGCTGGATTTGAACCCGCCAGCTCAGGTGTACGTGGCTGGCGCCTTAGCCCATTGAGCCACAGGCACCGAGCCTAAACTTTTTTTTTTTTTTTTAGCAGAGATAGAGTCTCACTTTATGGCCCTGGGCAGAGTACTGTGGCATCACACAGCTCACAGCAACCTCCAACTCCTGGGCTTAGGCAATTCCCTTGCCTCAGGCTCCCAAATAGCTGGGACTACAGGTGCCTGCCACACGCCCGGCTATTTTTTTGTTGCAGTTTGGCTGGGGCTGGGTTTGAACCCACGACCCTTGGTATATGGGGCTGGTGCCTTACCAACTGAGCCACAGGCACTGCCCCAGTTAGTTAAACTCTTTTGTGCTTGCCTCTTCTTTTTTTTTTTTTTTTTTGAGACAGAGCCTCAAGCTGTCACTCTGGATAGAGTGCTATGGCATTACAGCTCACAGCAATCTCCAATTCCTGGGCTCAAGTGAGTCTCCTGCCTCCGCCTTCCAAGTAGCGAGGACTACAGGCGCCCACCACAACACCTGGCCATTTTTTTTTTTTTTTTGTGGCGACAGAGACTCTACCCTCGGTAAAGTGCTGTGGAGTCACAACTCACAGCAACCTCCAGCTCTTGGGCTTAGGTGATTCTCTTGCCTCAGCCTCCCAAGTAGCTGGGACCACAGGCACCCACCACACCCCCTGGCTAATTTTTGATGCAGTTCAGCCGAGGCAGAGTTTGAAACACCAGCCCTCGGTATATGGGTCGGCTCCCTACTCACTGAGCCACAGGCGCCGCCCAACTGGCCGTTTTTTTTTTTTTTTTGGTTTGTTTGTTTGTTTTTTTTTGGTTACAGCTGTCATTGTTGTTTGGCGGGCCCAGGCTGGATTCGAACTTGCCAGCTCAGGTGTACGTGGCTGGTGCCTTAGTCCATTGAGCCACAGGTACCGAGCTGCCTCTTCATCTTTTAAGTGTGAATCATGTATTTCAGTGACTCTATAGACTTTTTTCCTTTTTATATTTTCATATCTCTGAAGTCAGAATGAATTTTATTTATTTATTTATTTATTTTTGAAACAGAGCCTCAAGCTGTCACCCTGGATAGAGTGCTGTGACATCACAGTTCACAGCAACCTCCAATTCCTGGGCTCAAGTGAGTCTCTTGCCTCCGCCTCCCAAGTAGCTGGGACTACAGGCGCCCGCCACAACGCCTGGCCATTTTTTGGTTGCAGCCGTCATTGTTGTTTGGTGGGCCCGGGCTGGATTCGAACCCGCCAGCTCAGGTGTAGGTGGCTGGCGCCTTAGCCCGTTGAGCCACAGGCGCCAAGCCTTTTTTTTTTTTTGAGACAAAATCTCAAGCTGTCACCCTGGGTAGAGTATTGCAGTGTCATAGCTCACAGCAACCTTCTACTTTTGGGCTCAAGCGATTCTCTT
>CAUYON010042778.1:0-29358 GCA_963573935.1 Arctocebus calabarensis
TATTTTGGAAAAGGTTGAGTAATACAGGTACTAGTTCCTCTTTAAAGGTTTTGTAGAATTCTGATGTGAAGCCATCTGGTCCTGGGCTTTTCTTTTTAGGGAGGTTTTGTATAGTTGATGCTATTTCAGAACTTGATATCGGACTGTTCAACATTTCCACTTCATTCTGAGCAAATTTAGGAAGGTGGCGTGCTTCCAAGTATTGGTCAGTTTCCTTCAGGTTATCATATTTCTGAGAGTAAAGTTTCTTGTAATATTCATTAAGGATTTTTTGAATTTCTGAGGGGTCTGTTGTTATTTCATCATTACCATTTCTGACTGATGAAATTAGAGATTTTATTCTTTTTTTTTCCTGATAAGGTTAGTCAAAGGTTTATCTATTTTATTGACCTTTTCAAAGAACCAACTTTTTGATTTATTGATCTGTTGTATAATTCTTTTGTTTTCAATTTCATTTAATTCTGCCCTGATTTTGGTTACTTCTTTTCTCCTGATGGTTTTGGGTTTGGAATGTTCTTCCTTTTCCGGTTGCTTGAGGTGTCCCATTATGTTGTTAATTTCCTCTCTTTCCGTTCTCTTGAGGAAGGCTTGCAGTGGCATAAATTTCCATCTTAGGACTGCCTTTGCAGTATCCCAGAGGTTCTGATAATTCGTATCTTCATTGTCATTTTGTTCCAAAAGTTTGGCGATTTCCTTCTTAATCTCATCTATGACCCATCTATTATTCAGCATAAGGTTATTTAGCTTCCATGTTTTTGTTTGAGTATGCAGATTCCTGTTATTGTTGAGCTCAACTTTTATTCCGTGATGGTCTGAGAAGATGCAAGGAATGATTTCTATTCTTTTAAATTTGCTGAGGTTAGACTTGTGACCTAAGATGTGATCAATTTTGGAGTATGTTCCATGGGCTGATGAGAAGAATGTGTATTCAATTTTATTAGGATGAAATGTTCTGTAGATGTCTGTTAAATCCCGTTGTTGAATGGTTAAGTTTAAATCTAAAATTTCTTTACTTAGCTTCTTCTTAGAGGAGCTGGAGGAAATCAAGTTACTCATGTCTGTTAGAGTTTTTCTTATAAATTGAGGTGCATTCTGGTTGGGTGCATCAATATTAATAATTGAAATCTCATCATATTGAGTATTACCTTTAACAAATATGAAATGACTGTCTTTATCCTTCCTTACTTTGGTTGGTTTAAAGACTATTGTATCTACAAATAAGACTGCAACACCTGCTTTTTTCCTGTTTTCTATTTGCCTGGAATATAGATGACCATCCCTTCACCTTGAGTCTAAATTTTTCTTTTAAGGTAAGATGTGATTCTTGTATGCAGGAGATATCTGGCCTGAGTTTTTGTATCCAGGCAGCCAACCTATGCCTCTTTAGAGGACAGTTTAAATGATTCACATTTATTGAAACCAATAATAAGTCTTGAGAAGTTCTAGTGGATATTTTTAATCCTTTTGTTGCTGTGTGAGTTGGCTTTTGATAGAAAGTTTCTGGATGAGTTTACTTTTGCATTGGAGGAGTACGCTGGTCATTATGGAGAATAGGTCTGAGAATATCCTGGAGAGCTGATTTAGTTATGGCAAATTTCTTCAACATGTGGATGTCATTAAAGTATTTAATTTCTCCATCATAAATGAAGCTCAGTTTAGCTGGATACAAGATCCTGGGTTGAAAGTTATTTTGTTATAGGAGACTGAAAGCCAATAACCATTCTCTTCTCACTTGAAAAGTTTGATCAGAGAGATCTACAGTTATTCTAATATTCTTCCCCTTGAAAGTTATCGATTTCTTGCATCTGGTTGCTTTCAGAATTTTCTCCTTCATATTTACTTCAGTGAACTTAATTATGATGTGCCTGGGGGATGTCTTATTCAGATTGCGTCATGCTGGGGTTGTGAAACTGTAAGCTATCTGAATTTCAGAATCTCTTGGCATGTCTGGAAAGTTCTCTTTCATAATCTCATGAATAAGGGATTCTTTGTGTTGTGAAGCTGCTTCATCGCTTTCGGGGATCCCTATGAAGCGAATATTGGTTTTCTTTGAGTTATCCAAGAGCTCTCTGAGAGAGTGATCTGTTTTTGCCTTCCATTTGTCTTGCTCTTTGGAGGTTTGAGAGTGTTCGAAAGCTTTGTCTTCCATGTCAGAAAACCTTTCTTCTGCTTGCTCCATTCTGTTAGTGAGGAATTCTACTGAATTTCTCAGATCTTTAAGAGCTACAACTTCTTGTCTCAATGTGTCAAAATCTTTGGCATTTTGTCTTTGAATTTGTTGAATTCCTGAGACATCTTTTAGGTCATCTTTTGAATTACTGCTTGAAATTTTAATTCCATCTTTTCCTCCATTCCACTGATCTTATTTGCATTCCAGATTCTGAATTTGATTTCAGACGTCTCAGCCATTTGCCTATGCAGGAGGTCTTGTGCTGTGTCTACCTTGTCGTTACTTGGAGTGGTTGGTCTACTCTGATTATCATATTGCCAGAGTTTTTCCATTGATTCCACCCCATAGTTGTTTTTCACTGTTGCATCTGGCCCTTCAAGTGATGGGTGCAGTGTCGCGCGGTTGTCCAGGAAGTTTTTGGCCAGTGGTGGGCCTGCAGAGAGGCCTGGCAGTCACTGGTGGGGTCCCTGAAATAAGGCTGGCCTGTGGAGGCCCCCTGGGTGCCAGGCAGAGGCCCCACAGTTGACAGGAGTGACCCTGGCCAGGGGCCTGGTGGTCACCAGCGGAGTCCCTGGCAGATAGCAGACCTACAGAAGCCCAGCAAGTGTGGGATGCAGGGTCAGGCTGTCACCGGGGGAGTTCCTGACTGGAGGCAGGCCTGCAGAGGCCTGGTGGTCACTGGTGGAATCCCTGGCAGAAGGCTGGCCTGAAGAGGCCCTGTGGGTGCCAGGTGGAGGCTCACTTGGTTGCTGGGACTGTCCCTGGCCAGTGGCGGGCCTGTGGGGGCCTTGTGGATGCCAGAAGAGGCCCGCGAAACAACCAGAGGAGTTCCTGACTGGAGGCAGACCTGCAGAGGCCTGACAGTTGCCGGCAGAGTCTGTAGCAGACAGTGGTCCTGCAGAAGCCTGCAAGCACAGTGCACAGGGCCAGGTGGTCGCCGGGGGAGTTCCTTGCTCAGGGTGGGCCTGCAGAGGCCTGGCGGCTGCAGTCGGAATTACTGGCAGAAGGCAGGCCTGCAGAAGCCCTGCAGGCTTGGGCACGGGGCCACATAGTCATTACGGGATTTACTGGCCAGGGGCAGACCTGCAGGGGCCCCTGCGGGTGCCAGCCAGAGGCCTGCGTGACCAGGGGAGTTCCTAGCTGGGGGTAGACCTGCAGAGGCCTGGCAGTCACCAGCAGAGTTTCTAGCAGGCTGCAGACCTATGGAAGACCAGCAAGCACAGGGGCAGGGGCAGGCAGTTGCCAAGGAGTTCCTGGCGGGGGCCACCTTACAGAGGCCTGACGGTTGCAGGCA
This sequence comes from Arctocebus calabarensis, assembly GCA_963573935.1. Taxonomy (NCBI): domain Eukaryota; kingdom Metazoa; phylum Chordata; class Mammalia; order Primates; family Lorisidae; genus Arctocebus; species Arctocebus calabarensis. The sequence continues at coordinate 3,465 of CAUYON010042778.1, forward strand.
GAGTTCCTGGCAGAAGGCGGACCCGTGAAAGCCCTACAGGCTTGGGGTACAGGGCCACATGGTCGCCAGGGGATTTACTGGTCAGGGGCAGACTTGCATGGGCTCTGTGGTGCCAGGCAGAGGCCTGCACAGTCACCAGGGGAGTTCCTATCTGGGGGCACACCTGCAGAGGCCTGGCGGTTGCCGGCAGAGTTTCTGGCGGACTGTGGACCTGCGGAAGCCCGGCAAGCATGGGGCACAGGGCCAGGCAGCTGCCGGGGGAATTCCTGGCCAGGGAGTGGTCCTCCAGAGGCCTGGCAGTTCCAGGCAGTGTTCCTGGCAGAAGGCAGGCCTGAGGAAGTCCTGCAGGCTCAGGGCACAGGGCTGCATGGTTGCCAGGGGATTTACTGGCCAGGGGAGGACCTGCAGGGCCCTGTGGGTGCCAGGCAGAGGCCTGCACAGTCACCAGGGGAGCTCCCGGCTGGGGACAGGCCTGCAGAGGCCTGGTGGTTGCCGTCAGAGTTTCTAGCAGATGGTGGGCCTGCGGAAGCCCGACAATCATGGGGCGCAGGGCCAGGCAGCTGCCGGGGGAATTCCTGGCCAGGGAGTGGTCCTCCAGAGGCCTGGCAGTTCCAGGCAGTGTTCCTGGCAGAAGGCAGGCCTGAGGATGTCCTGCAGGCTCAGGGCACAGGGCCACATGGTTGCCAGGGGATTTACTGGCCAGGGGAGGACCTGCAGGGGCCCTGTGTGTGCCAGGCAGAGGCCCACGAGGTCACCAGGGGAGTTCCTGGCCAAGGGCAGACCTGTGGAGGTCTGGTGGTCGCTGTCAGAGTTTCTAGCAGACGGCAGGCCTGTGGAAGCCCGGCATGCTCAGGGCGCAGGACCAGGCACTCGCCTGCAGCTTCCCTGGCCGGAGGGAGGGAGGCTCACTGCGGCCCCCCGGAGTCTTTTCTTGGTGGGGCGCTTGTTCTAGCAGGCTGGTGTGGGGGTGCTGCTCAGGGACCTCCTTCCTCAGTCTCAGTGGGGGTTAGGCTTCTGGTTTATCAGGTAAGGGGGGAAGGGTGTATAGTAAGTTCAGAATGGTGGGGGAAACTTTAGTTCAGTATTCAGCTTAATTGTGCAGTTTCTGGAGGTTATCTTCCCTTTTGGACAGGAGCCTTTTTTGGAAGCTGCTTCCAGTCAGCCATTTGCTCCACCCTCCCCCCAACAACAGATGTGTTTTGAGCACCTACTGTAAGGGTGAAAAATATTGAAGGATAAAATAAACATGGGAAATACCCTGTGATGTGTATAAGAGGAGAAGGCAGGTCACAAAACAAATAAATTCATAATTTTAAATTTTGATACAAATCAATGAAGAAAACTAAAGGAGCAGTGATTGAGAGTAAAGGGGAGAGTATACCAACTCAGGTCACTGGTTCCTATTGGGAATTTGACTTCCAGGTAAACATCCCAAACCTACCACTTCCAAGCTACGTGCAGCAAGTTACATAGACTCAATTTCCTCAAAATGGAAAAATTAATAAGTCAGGTTTACTCTAAGAATCAAAAAAGATACCAATTATAAGAGAATCCAATAATTCCTGGCTGGCCAAAGTTAAGTTCTCCATAAAGTTTGTCATTGCTATTCTTTTCATTGTTATATCTTCTTTTGAGCATGAGCTTAATCTCTGAGTTCCCAGTACCTCTTGGATAAAATGGAGCAGCAACATCTAGCTCAGAGGGTGGGGAACATGTTCCACATTTTGCCTGCTGCTGCCTCTGTTGATTATGATTACGATTATGTATGCCTATCATAATAATTTATGACACTGTTTACATTCAAAATTGTGCAACACATAGCAAGCAACAGTAAAAGAAATATGTTTCTATGTTAAACAGTTTGATGAAAATATTTCAGATTGTATGTGAAGTCAGCACATTGTGTCCCATGGTTGCACTAATGTACACAAATATGATTTAATAAAAATTAAAAAAAATTTTTTTTAAATGTTAGTTGCTCCATAAGAGTAAGTTGAAATAAACCTGTGGTATTCAGTATAGTAGTTGCTAGACAGAGCAGAGATAGAACATTTCATCCTTGTGGAAAGTTGCTCAGAACAGCACTGGTATAAGAATTTTAGACACAAAAGAATTAAGTTTATGTAAGGAATTCTATACACCAGATATCAGGGGTCAGGTGAGCTTTGGGGTCCTACATTTGGCCAGCATCTGCAGCTTTCAAATCATTTTCATATCCCAATTCATCTGTCCTTATAACTAGCTCCTAAATAGGCAGGAGGGACATTATCATCTCTACTTTATAATGGAGAAAAGTACTTAACAAGAGGAGTAGCAGCATTTGCTGACATTAATTGAATATTCACCTGGTTGTAGGTTGAGTATTGTGCGAAGTGCTTGAATATTTCTTTTTTATTTATTCAGGGTTAATATGAGGGTACAGAAGATTAGATTAGATTGTGTGCATTTGTAAGGTGAAGTCTGATTTGGTTCCTTCACGTAGGAGTGTGCCATATACCCTTACTCTGTACCTGTTAGGGAGGACCTTACCAAGCCCCCTTCCTGCCACCCCTCTTCTTGAATTAAATTGTGTTTTTCCTTCATATGGGCCTATGGTTGTTGACCTCCTACTTTCAACTTGGTACTGAATACATGACATATTTGCTTTGCTTGAGTGTTTCTGATGGGATAGTGAGGCTGAGAGAGGTGAAAGGACTTGCCTGCAGACGAGCAATAAGGCAAGAGTATGTCTCAGTTCCTGGAGTAGCACTCTCTACCACACCTCTGTGTCCTTTCTTGCCTATGTTGAATTCCAGTTCTCCATTATTGCAAAGACAAAGTTCTTCCAGTGACACAGTTGTCAGAATAGGACTCATGATAGGGCCACAGCAGTCAGTGGCATGTCTAGCTGATCATCTTTTCCATGGAGTTTCCAAATGGCTGACCCTCTCTCCGCTGAAACAATACTGCACATGAAGATGATCTTTAATTCACATTCAGCCTCAGTGTTCTTGTCGACAGCTGCAGAAACAGATGTTCTTTCCATAGTGCTACCCTCTCCCCTCTTTTGCCCAGCTAATTGCAATAAACTAGTAGAGTGGCTATGAATACTGTAGGCCTTATCCCCTTTCAACAGGCATTATCCAGCTGTTGTTATTTCAGGCCCTCCTTGTTCAAAAATTCAGATATGTTCTCTTTAAATGACTAATTCTAGAGTCTAATTGTCAGATATCTCAAAACCCCATCCAACACACTTTAAATCACTCAGTTATATATAACTTGAAGCACTCCTTAGCAGGAATAGGCCTTAAAAATATTCACCAATAATCTGAAATGTGGTTATCAAGGATCTACTAGGCACCAAGCCTACCTCTGAATTTGCAGACCCAGAGAGAATACAAATGGAGCCCCACATGTCCTAAAACTATATACTTGAAAGTTATAAAGAAAAATCATACTGTTACATTGTTCTATACTTTATTCTTGACAAATGAAATTTCATTAAAACCCAGGTGGCATAATTCTACTTTAGAATTCTAGGATTTTTCAAATTTCATTCCCAGAATATGGTAGTAAGTAGAGCCAGCTTCCTGCCCTCCTCTATCCCCACCTTCCCATGTTGAAAGAAGCATCCCTTGGCACCTCCTCCCACGTTTCCAAGCTGCATTCACCCTCTACAAGTAGACATGTCTGGGCTACTCCAGGAACCCAAGGAACATACATCAGTGTGTATATACCTTCCACTTTTGGAAGGGTAAGTATGAGGAAGAGGTCTGTGCAGGGATTGGAGTCACGTGAGCAGAGAAATGTGCACATATATATAGCCTAGCAGGATGTCATGTATATAGCAAGACACCAATAAATAATAGCAAATATTACTACCATCACACATAGAATCAACTACATATGTATTATTTAAAAGCTGCTTAAACAATAGCATATACCACAAGGCATAAATAATATATAGCATGGCTCTGGTGTGACTTCAGTTCCTTGACCTAGAAGAATCCTTGCCCAAGAACACCAAAGCATTAGTCTACTTTCTCTCTCTGAGGGTACAAATATTTTTGGTTACATGGACAATTTTTTTAAGGTTTGAGTCAGGGCTATAAGTGTCCCTATCAATCACCCAGATAGTATTCACTGTACCCATTAGGAAGGGTTTTGCTCCACCTTTCTTCCTCCTCCCCTTGTTTGATTTCCACTGAGTTTTACTGCCTTGTATGCACAGTTATTCTCATCAGTTAGTTTCCATTTAATAGTTAATACATGTGGCATTTTCCCCCCCTTGGGATACTTCAATTAGGTTAACGGTCTCTAGTTCCATCCAAATTGTGACAAAAGGCATCAATTCATCTTTTTTATGATTGAGTCATACTCCATAGTACACATAGTATATACACCATGCTTTATTAATCCACTCATGAACTGATGGGCACATGGGTTGATTCCACATCTTTGCAACTGTAAATCGTGCTGCAATAAACACTCAAGTACAAGGGTCTTTTTCATAAAAGACTTTTCTTTGGGTTAATACCCAGTAGTGTGATTGATAGATCAAAGAGTAAGTCAACTTTTAGTTCTTTGAGAAATCTCTATACTGTTTTCTATACAGGTTATATGAATTTACAGCCCCACAAACATTGTATAAACATTCCTCTCTGTCTACATCCATATCAGAATTTATTGTTTATGGTATTTTTCATAAGCCATTGTATTTGGGGTAAGGTGCTATCTCATTATGTTTTTAATTTGCCTTTCTCTGATGATTGCTGGCATTAAACATTTTTTCTTACGTTTATTAGTCATTTGTCTATCTTCCTTTGAAAACTTCTGTACGTCTTTTGTCCACTTTTTAATGGGATTATTCATTTTATTGCTGATTTGCTTGAGTGCTTTGTAGATTCTGGGTATTACCCCTGTATCAGACATCTAGTTTGTGAATGTTTTCTTGTATTTTGTAGGCTGTCTATCTGCTCTATTGATTATTTCCTTAGCTGTGAAAAGTTTAATCATAGCTCATGTATTTTTGTTTCTACTGTAAGATTTTTGTGATATTCGTGGATGATATTCTGTGTTTCTATAGTATCATTTATATTTCTGCATTATCAGTTTTCTATTTTCTGCCTCTAAACATCTACTTCTGTGGACCTGTCATATTCTGGCATTAAGGTTTGAGGGTTTGACACTAGTTATAGCTAATTCTCTTTCTGTTTTCAGTTGCTTAAGTTTCACTTAGAATACAGATCCTTTTATCAATTGCACTAACGTAGCTCTAGCTAATACTGTTTCTCACAGCATGAGTTCTGTGCTGAAGTGCAGAAAGTCAGGCTCTCTGCTCAGTCCTCACTACCACCAGGCTTTTCAGGTTTCCTTATAATACATCAAGAAAGTAAAATAGCTATGTCTTTCTGTATCTCTTTCTATGATAGAAAAAATATTCTGTCCGCCTATCTCTCTATCCATCCATCCATTGTGGGGGCTGAGGGAAAGAAGATTATTTTTCTTTATCTTTTGAACTGAGAAAAAAACAAATACATATACAAATATATATACATATCATTTTCTTAATTTAATCTCAATATAATTTTTTTATGCTGTGGATACTCCTGTCTTGGAGAACCTTGGTTTTAATGAACAGAAACATGTTTATCTCTTTTTTAAAAAGTTTTTTATTTGCTTTTAATAGCTAGAGGAGAATTTCATGGAACCCAAGTCTAGGAATTGCTCTTTCCCTCTCCTTCATTCGTCTTCCTTCTAGATAAGACCACCTGTTCCCTACAATACACGTATCAGCCTTTATAAGGCTTTGGGGTGATGAAGCCCAGAGCTGGGTCCTATCTTTATTCCACAGTACTGTTTCAATATCCAATACCTCCTCCCCTCCACTCCCCAGTGTCTGGTCTCATCAGCTCTAATCATACCCTACTCTTAAGCTATGACTGTGTCATGTTAGATGAGAAGCCTCAGCTTTCTTGTCTGTGAAGTAAAAATCATGATTCTGAACTCTCAGTGAGTTAATAGGATTAATAGCATTATTCTTTGTTTTCTACTGTGCATTCACTTAACTTTATCATTCACTTTTTAGCTTATATTTAAATTATTTATTTTTGCCTAATGTTATATATGTTTTGGAAAAAGAAAAGTAACTGTAAACCCTTATATTCCAGCAAAAGTATAACAGTAGATAATTTTATCATTGCAAATATAAAAGGAATTAGTCATTAAGACTTCGATTTATTTGTAGGTGCTTTACTTTTATGAGAAAGCTTATTTCTTTTTTTAATTTTATTTTAGATTAATACGAGGGTACAAATGTTTACGTTACATTTTTTTCACTTCTAAGGTAAAGTTCAAGTTGTAGTCGGGCCCTTCACCCACGAGGTGTGCCGAACACCCTCACATTGTGCACATTAGGTGAGATCCCACAGCCAGTCAACTTTGCTTTTCTCCCCTCCTCTCCCCCCTCCTCTCCCCTCTCCCTCCTGTCTTCTCCACCTTACCTGACTATACTTGTTTTTCTCTTTTTTTGGGGGGAGGGGTTATTTCAACTTTTTGTGATATAGCACACATAAATTACAAAATCATAAGTATTTTTTGTCAGCATTTCTTGGGGGTATCCCAAGACCTTGAACTGTGTAGGGGGAAGGGTAAGAAGACCAATGTTTCCCTAAAACCCAATACACATAGTTCTGGGCCCCAGTCTACAAATGCTTCACCTGTCCTTCCCATTAGTCCTCACAGCAGCCTGGAGAGGGAAGGCAGAGAGAGTTATAATCCCTGTGAAAGATGAAGGAACTGATGCTTCTAAAAGTGAAGAAATCCATCCAAGTTCATTTACCTCATAAGTGGCCAGGCAGAGGGATTGGAACCTCGGGCTGCTTGCCTGGAAACACCTGGCTACCACATCTTTCTGCATCACTACTTAGAACTTCTCTGTGAAACCATCGACTTCCTATACAAAAGGGTTATTTTGTATCAGTAAATCACCAAGGGTTAGCAATGAGAGATATTCTGTGAATAAAAGAAATTAGATTTTTCTTCCATAAATATTAGGTATTACCTTATCATACCCTACTTTAAAGTTAATTTGTTTTAAAGTAACACGGAGAAATGAATCCCCTAGAATATGTGGAGCTTACTTTAAAAATAGGACTTAATGTCGGCTGAAATTGCCAGTGCATCTCTGCCTAGAAATTAGATCTTCAATACTGGCCAGCCCTTTCCTCTTCTTTGAAAAAATATAATTCTATTGGTTGACTCTGAACAGCTCTTACCAACCACCTTCTCTGAGTCAAGTCTGTCCCAGAATGGGGTGAGCCCTGGACTCAACAGTCTTGTACCAAAATGTTGATCTGGATAATGAAAAGGAACTCGTCATCATTTTCTTTCTCTTGTGGTGAAACTCTACAATTTATAGAATATATTGATGTTCTTTATAAGTCTTAGGAGGATAAGAAAGTTAAGTTCAAGGCAGAAGAAATAGCCCAGCTCTGCAATATTAAAAAAGTATCTCCAGATTTATTGTGCTGTGGTGAAGGTGCAGTAAATGTTACTTATATAGCACTGTTAGTGTTTAAGTGCTTCTCACACATGCAGAGTGATGCCCACACAGGCCCAGGTGCTATGTGAGAGTGTTAATTACCATGTGGATGTCTCTGGGTGGGGTCTTCAGAGTGAGAAAGGGGAAGAGAAGGGTGGTTAGTGGATACAAGCAATGTGGTTCCAGGAATTACTACACACTCAAGCCCTGAGGCCTAAAATGATCATTCTCTCCCTCTCAAACCAATTTTTGTTAAAAATAAGCAAATAATAAAAGCACCACAGATAGTGTTGGTATCTTCACTGCAGACATCCTGTTCATTTGTGCATGAGAGAGAGAGAAAGCTGTTTCAATTTCCCTCCTTTCGTACTCAGGCTTTAAGGAGGAGGAGAGGAAGGCTTGAAGTGCATAGTGGACACCAGAACAGCTAGAGTGGTATTCTTCAGCCACCGCCACTGCCTGAAGACTCAAGTACAAGGAGTTGCTGGGGTTACTGCCATTCACTCACTGTGTGACCTTGAACAAGCCTTGAACCCTCTCGAGCATCTGCTTTTCAACTGTGAAATCATAGATCCTGTATCTGTCTTGCTGAGGAGGCATGAGAGGAGGTGATACTCAAAGACGTTTAATACCTTGTGAGTCATAGTGATGAGTAATCAGAAGGGTTGGGGGCTTAGCCCTAGAGCTGGGTCTAAAGTCCTCCACTGTCCCAAGTGTCAAGCCCTGGGGTACTGAAGGAAGAGAGGTCCAGGACATCCTAAAGAAGAAGCAGGGAACAAGGATAGTGAGGAGGGAAGGAGCAAGTATCTTCAGGAAAGAGTTATTTACCAGTCCATAGAATTGTTTGAATATATTAACAATCCTTATTACTATCCTGTGCATGCCAGCTAAATAGCCTAGATTTGAGGATTGAATTTACTCGCCTATGAAAGTGTTTAGCATCTGTCCATACTTAGTGATGTAGGCACTGAGAAAGTACAGTTTATTTCTTTTTTCTTTCTTCCTATAACCATTTGCCTCCTCCTCCAAGATTAGAATCGCAGGGCATGAGGTGGCTATGACATGATGGAAAACAAAGACAAAGACGACAGGAATCAGCAGTCCTGAGCTGGAAAAGTGTTATGACACCTTGGACACATCACTTTCTCTCATCGAGTTTCAGCTTCTCCCCGAACAAGAGGAGAGAATCTGGCTGAGATCAGTGGCTCTAAACCTTGGCTGTACATGGAATCACCTGGGAGATTTAAAATATGCCAAAACCTTTGTGCCACCCACAGAGAGTCGGATTTTAAACGGTCTTGGATGAAACCTGGACATTGGGATTTTTAAAAGCCCCCTTGGTGATTCCAATGTGTGATAAACATTGAGAACCTCTGGACTGAATGCTCTCTGTGCTTCTGTCTGGCTCAGTATACTCAATTAGCCTCTGATTCTACCCGCCCTTAAAGTCAATCTGAAAACTGCATTTTTGCAGTTCACTCTTAAAGATCTATGATAATAGAAAACCTAAGAACTCATAAATAAGAGAGCTTTAGTATTTATTTCATACTTATGCCTTCCATTACATTATCACCAGAACCTATTTGTGTATGTGTTTGGAATTTTTTGTTATTTTGTTGTGATTTTGTGCACAGTTTGCTAATGCACACAATCTCAGATCAAAACTAATGTGGTGATTTATATTGAATCTAACATCTCTGAGGAATGACCTTGGGAGAGCAAAATTAAGTTACTATGTAATTGGCCTGAGAAATTTGTCTTCTCTTAGCTTAACTCCTCTCGATAATTCCTACTATTGCTGATAACAGGGATTTGCAGGGCTTTTTAACAAAATTAAATAGACACGCATGTGCCCGGTGGATAGTTTAGCACAAAATAGTGAGAAATTAAGAAAATAAGGTAAGCAGGTCTCTAAGGTATCACGTTCAATATGTGTGGGTTTCTCGGGTGACTTTAACAAACCGATAATCAGCAAGGTTGTAAGAGAAAGGGCAGTGCTGGTGAGTTTCAAATGTGATATGCCTCTGCCATGGCTGTCTGAGTGCAGAGACCTCACACAGCAACTCTGCTTCCTGCCTCTACTTTTATGCAGTAATTAACACATCCAAGGGTAGGATATGGCAGCCTGGGAAACATAAGAATCTCAGAAGAACAGACTTAACAAGGCCTAGAAAAGGAATCTCATTTCTTTCCTTTCAAAGATGAGGAAACTGAACCTAGGGAACTGAAGTGACTTTGTCAATATTACACAGGTAGTTACCTGGCAGACCTTGAACTTGAACCTGAACCAAACTCACCTGGCACAGAGCGTAGGGCTCTCTCCTGTGTATCATAACAAATCACATGGAAGCTGGGACTGCTCAGCTACAAGAAAACTCCTGTTACAATGACTTAAACAAGAAAGACAGGGTTTTTTGTTTTGTTTTAATGTAATCTGATCAAGAGTGGGCGTCCAGGGATGGGTGGTTGATCAGTAATGCCGTCAGAGGCCTAGATTCTCCTCAATTTCTCTTCTCTCAAACTCAGCATGGCACCTGGAACCCAACTACCTGTGTTCAAATTCTGCCTTTATCACTGTTAACCATGGAATCTTTGACAAATTATTTCACCTTTCTATGCCTCAGTTTTCTTATGTTTAAATAATAATTGATATGAGATTTATCTATAGAAAGTACTGAAAAACATCCAGCTTAAAATAAGGGCTAATTTATAGCAACTCTCTTATTGTCTTATTGATTTTTGTTGTTGCAGGAAAGTTTCAATACTGTCAGACAAAATATCTGCTTGCCAGAAAGAGAAAAGGAAGGAGAGTCATTTCATTACTAGATTTATTCTGTTTGTTCAGAAAATGAACCCCATCCCTGAGGACCTCAGTTTGCCCATTTGCCAAAACTGAGCCACATGTTTATGCCTATACCTAAAAGACAGCACAGGAGATCACATGCTTTAGACTAAACACTTTGCCATTTTAAACACAGCAGTGAACTTTTACATAAGTAAACAGGGCAAATGGACATTAAGGAGGCAATTCTCCAGTGATCTCAGAACAGTTCAGCTTCACTCCCCTAAAAGCTGTGTAGTCTTAGGCGTACTACAAACTCCACTATAGTTTTCCTAACTATAATTTGATATAAAGATCACTGCCCTATCTAATTCAAGAGTAGTTATGAAGATTAAATAACTGATAAGGCACTTTATCAGCTCCTTATCAGAGTGATACATGAATATTTTATTATTCAGACACTTCAGGTAGTAAGAGTACAACTCTTGACCCCCAACACACCCAATGATGCAGATGTGAAATGATGGTGGGCCAGAAAAATGGACGAGAATGGGTCTAACTCATTCGTTGCACAGTGGGGGATAAAGCAGGTTGTTCCAAGATGCCAAATTGTCCCTCCTGAAACTAAATATCTTCCTGTGGCCTATTCTAAAGGAAAATCTTGTGCTTGGCCTGGTGCCCATAGTTCAGTGGCTAGGGCGCCAGCCACATACACTGAGGCTGGAGGGTTCAAACCTGGCCTGGGCCAGCTAAACAACAATGACAGCTGCAACAAAAATATAGCCAAGCATTGTGGTGGGTACTTATAGTCCCAGCTACTTGGGAAGCTGAGGCAAAAGAATTGCTTAAGCCCAAGAGTTTGAGGTTACTGTGAGCTGTGACACCACGTCACTCCACTGAGGGTGACATAGTGAGACTCTGTCTCAGGAAAAAAAAAAGAAAGAAAATTTTCTGTTCTAAGAATAGGGAGACCTGCCAATTCTATAAGCAAAGGGGCCATGAAAAACTCTCTTTATCTCTTCTCGCAAAATCCACTAGGTAAAGACTTCTTCTGCCTCTCCTAAGGGCATAGAAAATAGCCTTATGCTCACTGGAAAAAATAAACTAAGATTTTCAGATCCTGACAGTCAAAATGATTAGTGAATAATGTTATGTGATATGTGTAAGTATATCAACAAGTCTATGAATATTTTTATGTGCACTTGTCCTATACTACATGTGGGTATACACCATATATGTTTACAAATCTCTTATCATGTCTACTGTGTCCACTATGCCAATACAAGGTCTGACAATTAAGTTGGCGAAGTTGCAACTGTCTGCAGAACTGATGAAAGCATCACAAAAGTTAAGTTGAATTCTTTGTCAGAACTGTCAGCTGCCCACAAGAAGCATAGCAGACCAAGTATACATTGACAGAAAAACAGGAGAATCTTAATTAAAAATCTTGGCATGAAAAAGGGGTATGTAAAAATGGGCTCTTGCATCAAGACAACACACCAGCTCACACAGCACTATCTGAGAAGGACTTTTAGCCAGTAAAGAAATAATTATATTGGCTCCCTGCTCACTTGATCTGGCCTCTGATATAGAAAACATTGAAATAAAGACATTTTGATGACATTCAGGACATCAAGGATAATATGACAACAGCTATGATGCCCATTCCAGAAAATGAGTTCCATAATTGCTCTTAAGGGTGGACTAGGCCCTGGCACCATGCCAGGAGTGTTTCAAAGGTGACCATAGTCATACTCAGCTATGATGTATGTAGCATTGTTCTAGGATGAGTTCATGAACTCAACTGTCAGACCTCTGTGTGTTTGCAAACATACACACACATACACACATAAGAAAATGTAATCCTATAGTCAAATTATTTTCTAGCACTATTAAATCCAGTTCTTAATATTTTTGTGTCAATTAACCTGGATGGAGTCAAAACACATTCTTCTAAGTAAAGAATCTCAAGAATAGAGAAGCAAGTATCTAATGTACATAATACAAATATGAAGCCAGTAGATGATCTAATGCACATAAGAGAAAAACTCAAATCATTTCAAGTTGAAGGTCAGAGGAACGAGGAAGGAGGGAGGAGGATGGGTATGCTCCCATTTAATGGGCACAATGTTAGGGTGTATGACACACCTCCTGGTGGTGAGACACAATTATAGGAGGGACTCTACCTAACAAATGCAGCATTATAACCTAATTTTTTGTACCCTCAAATTAACCTGAAACAATAATAAAAAAAGAATTTCTGTGTCAGAACTCTGATGCTAAGAGAAAAACTCTGTTGCTTCACTGAGATGTAATGACCTCCCCCATAACTGGAGGAATTCAAGTGTCATCTTAATGTCTAGTTGGTGGAGCTGTAGTAATAAATTCAAGCTTCAGAAGCTGGAAGTGGATGAGGAGTAGGGGAACAACTAGATGAAATGACCCCTTAAAGCAAACTTGGAATTTTGTAGGCGTAAGTAAATAATATATCATCTCTCTGTATCATATAGTTATAAATCTAATCTTCAACATTCTCATTTCAACTAGAAATAGATATAGAAATAAATTTCCACTTTATGATATTATATTCTGGTAGGTAGGTAGGTAGGTAGATAGATAGATAGATAGATAGATAGATATAGATATAGATATAGATTTTAGCTAATTGGTAAAATCAAATCCCACCTTATCTGAACTGAAAGGAATAGCAGAGATCCATTTAATCTAATACAATCATTTTACAGATTAAAGTCACACTGATAATCAAAGTGATTCACCCAGGCAATGACAAAGAACTTTTCACTGTCCCTTTCAAAAACACATTCCAAAATAAGAATTATTTATGAGATCTGGTTTCAGTATCTATAGGGCTAGCTCTGAAAGACATCCAGATAAATAAGTCCAGTGAAGAGGTTCATAAAGAGACAAAATCAAGAAGAATTTTTTTAAGTAATCTTTCAAAAAAAGAAATTAGTTGTCTTGAAAAGCTGAATACTCTTCTTCCCCATAGTCAGTCAATCTGAAGGTAGATCTAGCAGCGTTTCCTGTAAAGAAGACTCCTAAACTGGCTGAGAATATTAGTTAAGATGATGCTGGCTACTGTGACATGGAAACTATAAAATCTCAGGAGGATAGCAATTTATTTCTCATTCATGTGAAATCCCTTTGGAAGCAGGAGTTGAGATGCTGTGCTATATGCAATTATTTAGGAATCTAGGGTGAGGGAGGCTTAACCAATTTATGACTCCAAGGTCACCTGGGCATTATCATCCCAGCAAAAGCAGAGAGGAAATTAACATAGGCGTTTTAGTGGGTCAAGACTGGAAGTGATATGTATCACTTCCTCCTATAGGCTACTGGCCAGGACTCCATCACTAGGCTACACTCAATCACAGGAAGGCTGAGAAATGTAGTCTTGATCTTAGTGACTAGAAGAAAATGGAGAGAAGTTAATAAATGTCTACCCAATCTCTATCATGATGAATGTGCTCTAGATGACTTTTAGGGCCCCTTTCACATTTTCTTGTATTTTTCATCTCTCTTATTTTCATATCATTTTGTATATTATTTACTATCTAATCTTAAGTTAATGTGAATAATTTAGATCACAAATTTTCTTTAGTTGTTTTAGTGTATTAGATACATACATGTTTTTCTTGATTTCTATATTTTAAAGTTCTAGAATTTCCATTTGGTTTATTTTATAGAGTTTTCAGTTTTCTCCTGAAATTGCTAGTGTTATCTTTATTTCCCTGACTGTATTAAGCATAGATATTTTAAATGTTACTATGTTACAGCTCCACTATCTGGACCCCCCATGGAACTGTGTGTGTGTGGTTTCTACTGATTTTCAGTTCTATCCTCGCCTCTTATGCCTCGTCAACTTTTTTTCTGAAAGTTGGTCATTGTATATAAAAAACTGTATAAAATTTAAACCTAGGATAACATATTTTTCTTCAGAAAATATGTACATTGGCTTCTGGCAGATTTATTGATTTTCAGTAGCTATGCTAGATCAATACAGTTTGAGACTGAGACATCTTGAAGTTAGACTGAGCTCTCTTGGAGGGCGAATATGTTTCTGATTGACCTTTACCCTCGGCGTGCAGACTTTTAACTTCTCAACTAGAATGAAAGGAGTTTATCACAAACCTAGCCTGAAGAATCTGAACTCCTCCATTCACCAGCCCCATGAATCTGTTTCGGACTGATTTTTCTCAGCTGCTCAGATCCCGGTTCCATAACCTACAGGCTTATTTCTGCAGCCAAATCTTAGACTGGGAAGCTTCACTTCCTTCATTGGTTTTGGGTCAAATTTTCTAGTTGTTCTTAACAGAATAGTTACCAATTACTATGTCTATCTACTGCCTCTCACCTATCCTGAAACTCACTTTCTTGTTAAACAATATACCTTGACCATTCTTCCACATTAATATTTGTACATCGACCTTCCTATTTTGTGATTTCAGCCTGTTGCATTGTATATATGCAGGCAGCTATGGCCAGTTCCCTACTGATGGACACTTAAGTTGTTCACATTTCTTTATGGCAAAATTTGTTGTTCATGCATGTGACTCTGAAAGTTAAATTGCTGCATATTACCAAATTGTCTTATAAAAAATTGTACCAATTTACATTTCTACCAAACAATAGATGAGAATGTCTGTCCCCCATAGGCTTACCACTACTAGATTCATCAAACTTATAAATTTTGTAATTAATTCTTACTTGTGCTCTTCCAGATTGCACACTTTCCTTTATGTCCAGTCTTCACATTATGAATACATATATTTATAAATCATAAAATCTTATCAAATCACTCTCTTTAAAAATTTTTTTTAAAAATACAATTTTTGCCTTCCCACAGCCAAAGAATTGTGTTTGCAAGACTAACACTTCCTCTACAGTCTTCCATCTCCCATCTTCATCTCCTGTACAACTCAGTATTTCCTAAATATACTTCACTTTTCCACATGTTGGCACCTTCACAGATTTCCCTCCTTCTCCCTGGAATACCTGTCCACATTTTACCTATATGAGAAAAAATAAACTTTTGCAACATCCACCTCATAGGTTTCATATTAATTCTTTTGAGAGACATTTTCCTATGAACCTCCCCTCTGAACCTACCGGCTAGTCAATTATTCCTTCCTTTGCCTATTGTTCTTAACAGCAATAGTCTCTTATAGCACTTAAAACCTGGTATTATATACTTGTACCATTAAATTTTCCCTACCATTAAATTCTGAGCTTGTGGAGGGAAGGGCCCACACTGTATTCACACATCCCATCCCTATACCCAGCAGAATACCTGATAGAGAAAGTGCTTAGAAAATATATTTTCAGAGAATATATTTTAGTACATGTAACCTCTTCAAAATAGTTTTGATACAAGTGTTTTCACAGCAACCTCCAGGTCCCTAGGACTGGGAATTCTTTGAACCAATCACTTTGACCTAGATTTATCATTCAAATCTCAATCTGGGCGTAGTAAAACCCAAGAGGGAAACAATAGCAGTTTGAGTTATTAGGTGGAATTTGTACTTGGAGCAGCAGTTTTCCCTTCAATACCTAAAGCTAATTGTGTTCTTGACTGTATGGCTTCAGTGAAAATCAGAAGTTGCTGGGAATTTAGACCTTAGGCTCTACGCACAAAGTGAACATTTTGATAGGCTTGATTCTGCAACTCCCGTTGAAATTTGCAAATGTTTGAACCTGGTCTGACCTCTGGTCCGGGGCCTGCCATGTGTTTACGCTTTGTACAGACCCTCTTGAAATACACACTTATTTTTTAGACAGATTTTTGACAGGCAGAGTTCTTACCCTGTTGATAAAAAAAATGAGAGAAGAAAAGCACAAGTGATTTATTTGCTTTAGCAAAATGAATCCTTATGCTTACCAAGGAATATTTTATCACCCCAAGGAGAGAACATTTGCAGCCTATTTCAATGCTATGTAGCATGGGGAGGCTGTAAAAACACCAGTGATGACTGTAATCTGTGACTCATCTTCTCCCCTAGGGGACTCGGATTTGCTATACGCCAGTGGCTGGTCCATTTGGTACCTAGGCTGATTGAATTCTATTCCTGACTGGATGTTCCCATCTAGACAGCAAAGACAACATCTATCTCCCCAGATGTCTAGAAACATGATAATGATGGTGGTAAATATGATTTTAGCATTATTTATTTGGATTCAGGCAGCTTTCACAATGAGAGGAGCCTGAGATGGCAGGGATTCCTAAGGCCTTAGCAGTTTTTGAATTTTCTCTACAATATCCCCACCAAGTGGCCACACCACCTTTAGGAGTATCTCCCATGATGGGCAGTGCACTGGCTTCCACCACCCATGTCATTTGGGACATTATTCTCTCATAATAGTTCAGAAGAAACTTGTTTGTTGATTACTTCTATGTGTGGACCCTCAGAGGAAATCTAATTTTCCTTGGGGTCTTTGTTCTTTTCCCCCCCTTACATATGAGAACCCACCCAATTACCTAAAGAGTCCTCGCTTATATAAAATCACTCATTCTCCTGTCTAAAACTTCCACGTTCTGGGTGGCACCTGTGACTCAGTGAGTAGGGCACCGGCCCCATATACCGAGGGTGGGGGGTTCAAACCCAGCCCCAGCCAAACTGCAACAAAAAAAATAGCTGGGCATTGTGGCAGGCACCTGTAGTCCCAGCTACTCGGGAGGCTGAGGCAAGAGAATTGCCTAAGTCCAAGAGTTGGAGGTTGCTGTGAGCTGTGATGCCATGAAATTCTACCAAGGGCAACAAAGTGAGACTCTGTCTCTAAAAAAAAAAAAAACAAAAAAAACCTTTTTTTAAAACTTCCATGTTCTTTTAAATTTCCCTCAAAGGCTATAGTTTTCTGTCTTCACCATATTGTTCACTCATCACCCTGAGGGTGTCTAGATTTTCTGTTTTACCCCAGTTTTTTTCAAAGGGTCCATCAAATGATTCCTTGATGATTTTGTGCAAAAACCAGGATTCAGGAGAGGTGGGAAGCCTGTGATTTCATTCTCACTTCCTAAAACAGCCTTTAATAATAGATCCTGTCTACTCACATACAGGGATTCCTGAAATTCCATCATTTCCATCTCCTCTTCAGGGGATGATATTTTTCCTTGCCTCATTATCATCGTGCACAGACTCTTAAACCCCTATTCTTCTCTAGGGATGTTTTCTGTGTGGTTTTCTAGGCAATCTGGTCTATCACAAGGGAATTGGGTAACTGGGCAATAAAAAACTTTGACAATCATGGGTGATGGAAACATTGGTGTTTGAGTGTCAATTGGATCCAGCTTTAAATCCTGATTCTGCATTTTGTTTGTATTTAGCCTCAGAAAAAATTGCTTTTTCTCTCTGAGCCACAGATTTCTTACCTGTAAAGTGGAGGTAGTCCCAATTATCATGACAGCTTATTACAAATTTGTGATAATATGTGTATAGAACTTAGCAAAATTCCTAGAAAATAGCAGATGCTTAATAAATAGTAGATTACATTATTTAAAGGTTTTTTTTCACCTTGTCACTCAGTTCCAGTTCCAGATCTCTCATAAAGAAAGGAAATCTCAGAAAAGCCATTTGACTCTCTTGTTCTCATTTATAAAATTGGATAACAATTGGATCTACATTACAAGGTTGTTTCATTAAACTGAAATATTACACTAAAGAAGGTCTCAAATTCATTAAATATTACAGATGTGCCATTCTTCTTAGTAATGTATCACAAGAATGGAGAAGCAAGAATACAGTGTACTGACTTCTAATATGAAGCCAGTAGATCATCTAATACATGTCCACATAAGAGAAAACCTCAAACCAATTCAAGGGAGAGGGAACAAGAGATCAGGGAGCGGGTAGGGGGATGGGTGCACTCCCACTTAATGGGCACAATGTTAGGGTGTTTGACACACCTCTTGAGGGAGGGACACAATTATAGGAGGGACTTTACCTAACAAATGCAAACATTGTAACATAATTCTTTGTACCCTCAATTAACCTGAAATAATAAATATATATATAATAAAAAATATTACAGGTGTTCTTTCAGAAGTAAAAATTCAAGAGATAAAGCCCCTGTTTGATTAGGCTTTATCTTCCCACCAAGATGTCTAGCACATAGGAAATATTACTTGCTATCATACTCTCCCTATTGTCCAACTCTAAGTGTTAATGGCCTTCCCTCCTTTTCGGTAGACACACAGTCCTGACTAATATGCACAGTGCTGCTCCAGGGTGACGGTGGCTTGGCAAGTGGAAGTGGGCAGAGTTGCCAGAGTACTCCATCTAGCACAAGGAGTCTCTTAGCCAGCAGAGGAGAAAAGATGTCAATAGCTAATTGCCTTATAGTGTTTGGATGAAGGCATGTCTTGGTGATAGTAAAAAATATACCAAGTTAACTCATAGAGGAAAGAGGCATGAAGAAGGAAAGGATGAGTGAGGAAAACCTGACACAGTTTTTGAAAAATGAATACGAGTTGGCTAAGTGCAACAACTGAGGAAGCGCACTCTTTAAAAAAAAAAAAAGAAGAGGACATTTGCAAAGGCATAGAGTTGCAAGAAACAAGACTTTTCATTCTGGGAAGAGGAAATAATTTTGTATGTCTAAAACATAAGAGAATATCAGGCAACAGACGCTCATGGGGCCAGACATGAAAGGACTCCTGGACTCTTTGTTAGGGAATTTGGATTTTATCCTATAAGCAGTGGGTTGCTATTGAAGGTCTTTGATCAAAAGTGAACTCATCTAATTAGAGTTTCAGGAACACTTTGCCAGTGATGTTGTGTAGGATGAATTGAAGCAGGGGAAAAGCCAATCACCAGACTACCTCAGTTAGGACTATGTTACTTTACCTTCTTTGGTCCCTAGCCCATCATAAATCTGAGTCACTTGTGCATAAATTTAGATTGTCAGCCATTTGGCAGTAAAACTCAAAAAGAAATCAGAATGCCTGGAGTGATAATTGTTGCATTTTCTTTCTTTTGTTCACTGTTACTTTGGCAGCTCCCAAAGATCAATAGAATGCAGATAAGTAGCACCTTCCCCATTTCCTCCTCCCCCTCACCTAATATGCTTGTTCTTTTCACCATAGAAACTGCTAGAGATTCCTGGTCATTAGCTTCGGCTTCCATCAGTAACACATAGCACCAAATTGTGTGCTGTTTCCTTTAACAGCCGTGTGAGTTTGTTCACAGACGTTCTTACTACCCTATTTCCCTGGAAGGGAGCATGGAGATGTGAGGGTTGTTTCCATAGCCACAAGCTTCCAAAGCCAAGGATGGTTTATTCTAGGGTATTTCTGAAGGTGGTCATCATCTACTTGGGGTGTGCAAGCCATGCTTAAACCACAAGCTCTGTAAGCACAAAACATTACAACTTTGTGCATGTGGCCAGACTTCCACAGGCCTAATGTTCATGTGGTTGGCATGTATGATAGGGATGTTGCATGCATCATCAAGACCTTTCTTTTGTCAAGAATATAGTGTGTAGTTTAGCAAACTTTGTCCCTAATGTTCTTCCTTTGAGGAGCTTCAAAGAAGAATCAGAATCCAGGCATTCTGATTTCTTTTTGAGTTTTACTGCCAAATGGCTGACAATCTAAATTTATGCACAAGTGACTCAAGTTTATGATGGGCTAGGAACCAAAGGAGGTAAAGTAACATAGTCCTAACTGAGGTAGTCTGGTGCTTTTCCCCTGCTTCAATTCATCCTACACAACATCACTGGCAAAGTGTTCCTGAAACTCTAATTAGATGAGTTCACTCTTGATCAATAGGCTATATGGAGGATGATTTCATTCAGCAGACCTGTCAGTGCCTCCCATGTACCAGACACATAAGGCAAATAAGACCAAGACGTTATCTAATGCCCATATTCTAACTTCAATAATGACTACCCTATCTCAGTCACTATAGAAGATGCTTCCTTTTTTTTTTTTTTTTTGAGACAGTGTCTCAAGCTTTTACCCTTGGTAGAGTGCTGTGGCATTGCAGCTTACAGCAACCTCAAACTCTTGGGCTTAAGCAATTCTCTTGCCTCATTCTCCCAAGTAGCTGGGACTATAGGTACCCACCACAATGCCCAGCTATTTTTGTTTTGTTGTTGTTGTTGTTGTTATTGCAGTTGTCATTGTTTTTTAGCTCGCCCAGGCTGGGTTTGAACCCACCAACCCACTGAGCTAAGGGCACTGCCCAAAAGATGCTTTCTATTTGCTGTCTCCTCAATATTCATACAAATTCTGTAAGAGAGATCCAATTACTAACTTAATTTCACAAAGAAGGAAACTGAGGCTTAGAGAATGTAAAAGTCAATGTCAAATCTGGGAACCTACCCAAATCTGTCTGACTTAAATGTTTCTGCTATTTCATTGTATTCCTTTCTTTGAAGCAAGGGCAATGAAGTTGTGAGAGAGACATGCAGACAGAAAAAAGTACAATTTCAAGTGACAAATGATGATCCTAAGATATGAAATCAACATAGAAGAAAGGACCTGGGATATCGGAGAAAGAAGATGGGAAAATGTTCATGCAGAATTCACCAGATAAGTGCAAGTCCTGAGGCAGAGGAAAGCAATGAGCGCTTTGAAAAGGGTGTGCTAAGGACGGCCATCATGAGATGAAGATATGTAGTGCGCCATGGATGCTCAACTGGATGGTGTCACGGGGCCTGTGAGAAGTCCAGGCTGGCAGGAAGGAAGAGAGTGACAGATGAAATGGGAAAGAAAATTCTCACGGGGGCCTGTGAGAAGTCCAGGCATGCCATCTGGAAGAGAGTGACAGATGAAATGGGAAAGAAAATTTGGGGCTAGATTTCAGAAGGATTTTGTACAAGATGATGAATTCAGGAGTTTAACCTGTAGCCAAAATTTCTTTCATACATTGGTTGCAAAAGTATCTCATAGGTCTTTTAAAATATAAATATCGAGCCTCAACCCAGGAGATTCTAATTTATTTGGACAGTGATTCTCAAAGTTCAGTGTTTATCAGAATCACCTAGAGTATTAATTTAAAAAGGCAGAGACACCTACCACACACACACTTATGTATGTTTACCACATTTCCCAGATGATTCTAATATACTCTAACATTTGAGCACTCCTTTTGTAGGACTAGATATAAGAATCTCTGGTTTTGCAAATATTCTAGGTGATTTTTATGTGTTACCACATTGGGGTATTACAGACATAAACAGTAGAAAACCAACAGAAGTCTTACTTACTGTCAGTAAAAATTTTTTAATAATTATTTAAAATAGTAATATCATGTTAAAGTTAAAATAACATTAGGGTCTTACATCAGAGAAAGACTCACAGATATCAGTGTATCAAGACAGACTCCATCACTTTGCCTGAAAAATTTTAATAATTATAAGAACTATCCTTGGTGGTTCTTACAAGGTTAAAAAAATAGGATTACACCTCTGACATCTACAAGTATGCTCTCTATACAGTAGTTTTCATTTGAAAAATTTTTATAAAGATGAAATAATATAGTACTTTTGTCTGGTTTCTTTTTCTGTCAGCCTGTTTTGATATATGTCATTGTTCTTATGTATATCAGTCATTTATTCCTTTGTGCGGATGAGTGGTATTCCATTGTGTGGATTTGTTCCAGGGTTTGTCCATCCATATGTTGATGGAATTATTAAAATATTTCTAATTTTAGCCTATTTCTAATAAAATTCCCTTGCGTATTCATGTGGAAAGTAAAAGACTGTGTATGTGCATGCATGCATGTATGTGTGCACATATGCAGAGTAGCTACTGACAGAATCCTTCTCCTTCCAATGCTCCATACATAGCATAGGTACCAACCTCTTCTATTTCTGACTCCCTCAGTCCTATCTCAGGACTGAACATTATTTTATTACATCTGCCAAAAAATTTGGGGATGAAAAATGAAAAGAATAGAAGAGGTATCTGCCTACCTCTGAATTTAGGGAGTCTAACATTGACGCTCTGTAGCTCATTGCCTTCCCTCTGTCCTATCTTCAAAACCATCCTGATTCATCTTAGTATTTTCAAGGCCAATCCCATACCCTTTAGGCTATTCAAAGTCTTCTGTGAGTTGTACTAGCCTGCCTTATCTTCTACCACTCCCCCCTCCTCCAAGCAGCCAGCCATAGAGCATTTGCTTTCTGTTTCCTGAACCAGCCATGCTCTGTTACATGGATTGTTTTTATAATGCTTGAGTCATGTTTATAAGCATTCCCATTGCCAAGATAGTGTTCATTGTACCTGTTAGGTAGATTTTCACCATCCTTCTCCCTTGATTTCCACTGAGTTTTACTTCCCTCTATGCACATGTGTGCTTATTTGTTAACTCCAATTTAATAGTGAATATATGTGGCATTTTTCTAGTCTCTAGGTAATTCACTTAGAACAGTGGTCTCCAATTCCATCCAAATTGTTGCCAAAGGCATTAAATCATCCCTTTTCATGGCTGACTAGCATTCCATAGACATTTGAATTGATTCCACAATCAATTCCACTTTGCAATAGTGAATTGTACTACAAGTACAGAGTGCAGGTATTCTTTTGATAAAATGACTTCTTTTCTTTTGGATAGATACCCAATAGTGGGACTGCTAGATCAAATAATAGGTCTCTTTTTAGTTCTTTGAGGTATCTGCATGCTGTTTCTACAGAGATTATACTAATTTTCAGCCTCACCCACAGTATATAAGCATTCCTTCCTTTCATGCCAACATCTATTTTATTTTTGGATTTTTTTTTATATTTGTTTTAATAAAAGCCATTCTAACAGGGCTAAGGAGATTGAAGCAACAATAAAAATTTCTGTCAACAAAAGAAGCCCAGGACCAGATGGACTTACAGCCAAATATCAGACCTACAAATAAGAGTTGATATTTATACTACAAAAACTATTTTATAACATTGAGAAAGAGGGAATCTTCCTGAATTTAACTATGAAGCCAATATCATCTTGATACCAAAGCTAGGAAACAACACAGCAAAAAAGAAAACTACAGTTCATTATGCCTTATGAATATAAATGCAAAAATCTTCAATAAGATACTATCAAACTGAATTTCCCAGCACTTAAAAATGAATGCACCACTACCGAATGGGCTTCATCCAGGGTGCAAGAATAGTTCAAAATACATACATACATAAATAAATGTGATTTGACACATAAACAGAAAAAAAAAAGGTCAGGTGACTATCTCAATAGATGTAGAAAAAGCATTCAACAAAATGCAGCACCCTTTCATGATAAAAACTCTCAACAGACTAGGCATAGAACAAACAAATCTCAAAATTATAACAGCCATATACATCAAGCCCACAGCCAACATCATACTAAATGGGGAAAAACTGAAAGCATTTCCTCTATGAACTAGAAAGATAAGGATGCACATTGTCACCACTTCTATTCCGCATAGTTCTGGAAGTCCTAGACAGAGCAAACAGGCTACAAGATGAAATCCAGAGTATCCAAATCAGGAAACAGAAGACCCAATTGTCATTTCTTGCTAATGGCATGGTTTTTGTATTGTAAAAACCCAAAGATTCCACAAAGAGACTTATAGAATTAACAAATAAATTCAGTCAAGTCCCAGGTTATAAAGTCAGTGTACACAAATCAGTAGCATTCCTATATACCAATAACAATCAAGCTGAGGTGAAATCATAGACTCAACATTATCTACAATAGTTACAAAGAAAATAAAATACTTAGAAATATACTTAGCCAAGGAGGTGCAAATGCTCTACAAAAAAGAATTAGAAACACTGAGGAAAGAAATTGGAGATGACACAAACAAAGGGAAAAACTTATTGTGCTCATGGATCGGTATAGTCAACATTGTTAAAATGTCCATACTACTCAAAGTGATTTATGGATTCAGTGAAATCCTCCCAAAGTACCAATGTCATATTTCACAGATCTAGAAAAAATAAATTCTACACTTCAGAAAAGAGCCCGAATAGCCAAAGCAACTTTAAGAGGAACAAACTTGGAGGTATCACATTACCATGCTTCAAACTATACTGCAAGGCTATAATAAACAAAAAAACATGGTATTAGCACAAAAGAAGAGACACAGAGATCAGTGGAACAGAACAGAAAATCCAAATACAAAACCATCCACATACAACCAACTGATCTTTGGCAAAGCAGATAATATACACTGACAAACAGAACCCCTATTAAATAAATGGTGCTGGGAAAATTGAATAGCCACATTCAGAAGAATGAAGCAGAATCAATATCTCTCACCACTCACAAAAATTAATTCAAGGTGGATAAAGGAATTAAATGTAAGGCATGAAACTATGATACTTCTAGAAGTATATGTTGGAAAAATTCTTCTAAGTATCAACCCAGACTAATGATTTATGAAGAAGGCCCAAATGACAATCACAGCAACAACAAAAATAAATAAATGGGACTTGATTTAATTAAAAAGCTTTGGAGTCAAGAAAATCAATAGAGCCAACAGACAAACTACAGAATGGGAGAAAATATTCACAAGCTATATTTATGTTAAATGTCTAATAACTAAACCTACAAAGGACTTACGGAAATCAGCAACAAAAATATGACCCTATTTAAAAATGGGGAAAAGACTTGAGCAAAAGCTTTTTTAAAAGAAAACAGACAAATGGCCAATAAACATGAAAGAAATGCTCAACATCACTAATCATCAGGGAAATGCAAATTAAAACCACAATGAAATTTTTCACTTCTTTATATGCCTGGTGATGTTTTATTGGATGTTACAAGTTATTGTAAATTTTATTTAGTGAGAGCAATATACTTTGTATTCTTCTTTTTTATTAAATCACAAACACAGATCATGTATACATTAATGTATTTATGGAGTGCAATGTTCTGATTTCATATAGAATTAGGAACACTTGCATCACACTGGTTAATATATACCTCATCTTGTTTACTTAATTATTGTGTTAAGACATTTATATTCTATACTAATAGATCTGACATGTACCTCTGCATTGTGCACCATAGGTGTGATTCCACCATTCACCCTCCCTTCATCTGAGCTCCCTCTTCATCTCGCATTCTCCCCCTCCTTCATCTTGGGCCAAAGTTGTGATCTATTCTTCATATTGAAAATGTGAGTGATTGTAAATTGGTTTCATAATAGTACTGAATACATGGGATATTTTTTCTTCCATTCTTGAGATACTTTACTAAGCAGGTTTTTTTCCAGTTCCATCCATGTAAAAATAAAAGTGGAAATTCTCCATATTTTTTTTTTTTTTTTTTTTTTTTTATTGAATCATAGTTGTGTACATTAGTTCAACCATGGGGTACAGTGTGGGGGCTTCACATGCAATATGAGATATTTTATCAACCTGATTGACATACCATTCATGATATTTTCTCATTTATTATATGAAAACATTCTTGATCTTTGTTTAGAAGTTTTCTCATGACCCTTCGAATATGCACCACACATGTGATCCCACCCTTCGTCCCATGTCCCCCCACCCTCTCCCTCCCCTTCCCTCCCTCTCTCCTTTCCCCTTCTTCCTGTGCAATAAATGGGTTGTAGCCTTCACTTGAACGATAAAGAATTTGTCTCATATTAGG
>CAUYON010042779.1:0-28991 GCA_963573935.1 Arctocebus calabarensis
AAAGAAGACAGACAAATGGCTAACAAACATATGAAAAATGCTCATCATCCCTAATTATTAGAGAAATGCAAATCAAAACCACCCTGAGATACCATCTAACCCCAGCAAGAGTGGGTCACCTCACAATATCTCAAAACCGCAGATGCTGGTGGGACTGCAAACTAAAACAACCTTTTTGGAAGGAAGTATGGAGATCCCACAAAGAACTCGAGCTAGACCTCCCATTTGATATTGCAATCCCATTACTAGGCATCTACCCAGAAGGAAAAAATCCTTTTATCATAAGGACACTTGCACTAAGCTGTTTACTGCAGCTCAATTTACAATTGCCAAAATGTGGAAACAGCCTAAATGCCCACCAATCCAAGAATGGATTAACAATCTGTGGTACATGTACACTATGGAATACTATTTAGCCATTAAAAAAATGGAGACTTTACAGCCTTTTTATTAACCTGGATGGAAGTGGAACACATAATTCTTAGTAAAGCATCACAAGAATGGAGAAGCATGAATCCTATGTACTCAATTTTGATATGAGGACAATCAATGACAATTAATGACACAGTGGGGGTGGGTGAAGTGGAGAGCGGAGAGAGAAAGGAGGAGGGAGGGGAGGGGAAAGGAAGAGCAGAGAGAGGGAAGAGTGAGGGGTGGGGTCTTGGTGTGTGCCACACCTTTTGGGGGCAAAACACAATTGTAAGAGGGTCTTTACCTAATAAATGCAATCAGTGTAACCTGGTTTCTTGTACCCTCAATGAATCCCCAACAATAAATTTAAAAAATAATAATAATAATATAAAGAGCATCCCTAAACTGAGAATATTAAGAGGGTATGAATTAAGTACCATAATCCTGAGAGGCTTGTAGGAAATACCATTCAGCATAATCAGTTGCTAAGGAGGCATTTATGAGTGAGGGTGGTAATCAGAATGAAAAGACAAGAGGAGGAGGAGGAGGAACAGGTATTGCAGCAAATTTATATATAGTTCAGGCCCATAGAAGGTAACAAAAAGCAAAGAAAGGAACATGTGGAGATATGCAACATAAAGTGAGCTACAAAAAAGAAGCCCTGAGCACTGGAATAAGGAGTTGAGATTTCTTCGGACAAAATGTAGTATTAAAGGATTTGATGAACATATTGTTTAGGGACATTATTATCACAGCTCTTGATCTAGCAGCTGTGTGTAGGATGAACTGCAGTGGGAGTCACTAGAAATAGGGAAACCCATGACTTGTTCACTTGTGTCACTGACAATTCAGTTGTTTCTTAGAGTATATGAATTTAGTCTTTATATGCATGTTCAATACAAATTTATTTATTTATATAAACTTTCTGGCTTCCTAAAGAATGACATATTTCAGTTGTTAGAATTTTTTAAGTTGTGCCATTGAATGGGAAAATATAAAGTTTTATTCATAAACTAAAGGAAAATGCATAGCAAAGTGGTAAATGTTTTTACCAGAAAGAAATCTTACATGTAAACTGAAATAAAACTTTCCAAAATAATGTTACAAATTTGCCAGGATTTTTCTATCTTCCAACTAACATTCCAGACACATTTACTGTATAATAAATATATATTTTAAGGTCAGCTCACAAGGAAAAGAGGAGAAAAAAAAAGTATATCTCTCTACACAGAAACAGAGACAAATTCATGAAGGACAGGAGTAAAGAAGATGGGAATGAGAAAATGTATTTAGAACATTACAAAACATACAAAACACAGCTAGAATTATTATACTTTCTTTAAATATGCTTCCAAATTGTAACAATCCTTCACTGAAAATTCATAACAAAGTAAATCAGATTTCTGAATCTCAGCAAAATACAAAATAAACTTATCATTAGAAATTATACTTCTGGCTCAGTGCCTATGCACAGTGGTTATGGCACCAGCCACAGACACCAAGGCAGATGGGTTCGAACCTGGCCAAGGCCAACTGCAACAAAAAAATAGCCAGGCGTTGTGGCGGGCACTTATAGTCCCAGCTACTGGGAAGCTGAGGTAAGAGAATCGCTTAAGCCCACGAGTTTGAGATTGCTGTGAGCTATGATGCCATAGCACTCTACCACTGAGAGTGACCTAGTGAGACCCTGTCTCAAAAAAAAAAATTATACTTCTGAGATGAGACTGTTGAAAGCCTACACCAAATTCTAATTTGGCAGCCATTAACCTATTTCCCAAACTCCGAAACTGACAAGTTGACAAGCAAATTATGATTAGTTTTTCCTTTCATGATATGCTAATCACAGCAAGAAGCCCTTGAATTTGTCTTTGAGAATCTATTCAAATAACTGATTCTAAAGAATAGTGATTCCAAACCCAATCTTTCTAGATCCCAAGAGATCTTTAATCACTTCAAAGGATATTAAAAATTTTGTTTCCAGTTTTTTTTTTTTGGCCAGGGCTGGGTTTGAACCCACCACCTCTGCTTTATGGGGCTGGTGCCCTATTCCTTGAGCCATAGGCACTACCCTAAGATATCAAAATTTTTAATTGCAATATTTAAAATAATTATATATCAAAAATAATCATGTATTATACCAATGCCATGCATTTTAATATATCAAGAACAGGACAAAAAGATATTATAATATTTTAAACACAAAATATTCTGACTACACTTTATACATATTATTTCCCTCACAAAATTTTAGTTGAAACTATCCTAAGATTAGCTGAAACAACAACAAAATAATTGTATTATCACTCTTTATTTCTGAGAGTTAAAAAAAATCTCACCCATAGAATAGCCTTGTTTGCCACAAAGGGAAATCATTGTTATCACATTTGGGGGAATAACAATAAAGATCAAGGTCACTATGTTTGACCTTGCCTTACATACTGTTTAATGATTGTACACAATGGGCTCACTCAAAAGATAAATTATATTGATCTATACAATCACTAAGAGGTAGGAGAGAAAGACAAATTAAAAGATTGGTAAAACTGGCAAAACAAAGGAATACAGGTCTTAGGAAATAAAATTATCTACACATAAAACCATTTGGCAAACAAATTTAGTGGAAATGTTAACAGATGTAAATACTATATCTGCCCACAAAAGAACTTTCATAGCTTTTAAAAATGCTTTATAAGGTAATGAAAACAATCACATGGCTTTTTCATTCTTTAGGCACAGCCAGTCAAGTTGACATGCAATTTTAATGTTTAAAACACCTTGGTCTTTACTCACATCTCTCCATTTTTAGGGATAGTTAACAACAAGGTTTTGACAATTTACACACAATCACCCTATCTAATCTGATCTTCCACTCTTCCTAAAAGTACCATCCACTCCATCTTTGCTTACCTACTAGTTCCCTTCATAAGCCCCAGCTTCTATGTGTTTGCTTATACTATTCTAGGGCCCAATAAGCCCTTGCTCCCATTCATCCACACATTCTATCTGTTAAGAAGCTCTTATAGTTTAAAATCTCAGATTTTAAAATTTCTCTCAGATATTTCTCCCTAAATAGCCACTATCCTGCAATTAAATCAGAGATTCACACTTTATCCAAGTTAAGCCACTAACTTTCAAACCTCTATTTCAAACCATACTTTAAATAGCACTATAACCCCATCTTTTAAAATCTGTAATGTTCATTTTCTGTCAGAAAGTTCCAATAGGCACAAGTCATGAATGATTTTTTTAATAGAAGCAATACATGAAATAATTCACATTCTAAAATGGAAGTGATAAAGTTTGGATTTAAGATTTAAGTTAGATATAAGATAGAAGTTTGGACATAAGACATGCCAAAACTGTACTGTATCGAAATGAAGCATCCTATATGAAGCAGAGCATACGCATAAAGATTTGAATTTAAGGGCGGTGCCTGTGGCTCAAAGGAGTAGGGTGCCAGCCTCATATGCCGGAGGTGGTGAGTTCAAACCCAGCCCCAGCCAAAAACTGTAAAAAAAAAAAAAGATTTTAATCCAAACACTATCATCACCTTATTTACAAGTGACCAGGAGCAAGTTAACTTAACCTCTCTAAGCCTCCCTTTAATCATACTTAAATTGAGGATATCAGTACCTACTTTAGTGTTTGCTGTAAAGGTAAAATAACGTAAAGCGTGTATAGCATTTGTACACAATACCTTCTAAACATATCACAGCTATTAAACTCATGGAATATGCATAAATATATAATCACTTTGACTTTCTTTAGTCAGAGAACTGATTTAAGGCCTTCCTTTATTGGTTTAGGTTCTTAAAAGTAGGGTGGCACCTGTGGCTCAGTGAGTAGAGTGGCAGATTCAAACCCGGCCCAAGCCAAATGCAACAAAAAAATAGCTGGGCGTTGTGGTGGGTGCCTATAGTCCCAGCTACTTGGGAGGCTGAGGCAAGAGAATCACCTAAGCCCAAGAGCTGGACCAGGTTGCTGTGAGCTATGATGGCACAGCACTCTACCATGGGCGATAAAGTGAGACTCCTGTCTCTTAAAAAAAAAAAGTTCTTAAAAGTAAAGTTCTCTGCCAGTTAATTATTTAAACAACTAATATAAATATAAATAGATCAGTAACAGTTGAACTCTAACACATACAGGTGTTAAAAATGGTATGCCATTGCCCCCATTACCCATGAATAATCACAACCTACGCATAGAAGAAAAGCTACTATGACTTTGCTTCTCAGCATGGACTGAAAATCAATTATAAAAAATAATAAACACTGTGATATGGATCAGGAAATTCTTTTTTTTTTAATATTTATATTTATTTATTTTTGCTGTTTTTGGCTGGGGCTGGGTTTGAACTTGCCACCTCCAACATATGGGGTTGGTGCCCTACTCCTTGAGCCACAGGTACCACCCAATCAGGAAATTCTTAAGTGGAATTATATCAAAAATTACTAGACAGTTCCTATATACATGTAAATATGCTTAGGATATGTTACATATATTAGATTATCAGTCTATAGCTGTTCAATTAGCAGTGTGAACCAGCTTTTGAATTAACCCAAATAGGATTTAGCAGATGTCATAATTCCATTTCTAAACCAGGCCCTACTGTGTTCCTGGGTCTGGAAACCCAGTAGAGACATAGAAAAATACTCACTGAAGGACATAATTCACTCTGCTCAAAATGCTAGGGCTGGGCACGGTGGCTCACGCCTATAATCCTAGCACTCTGGGAGGCCCCAGGCAGAGGTACTGCTTGAGATCATGAATTCGAGACCAGTCTGAGCAAGGGCAAGACCCTGTATCTAAAAAATAGCCAGCATTATGGTAGGCACCTATAGTCCTAGCTACTCAGGATAAAAGAATCACTTGAGCCCAAGTGTTTAAGGCTGCTATGCTATGAAGTTATAGCACTTTACCCAGGGTAACAAATGAGACTCTGTCTCAAAAAAAATAAAACCTCAAACTGCTAACTGGGACAACCTATAAACTACTAGGGCAGCATGACAGGTTTTCCCATTATAACACTCCTACACTACTTGAATTTTCCACTAAAAAAAAGATATGTGTCCATGTATCAGAAGGGACAAGGAGTCACTTGACTCTCAAAGAGACCTAAAAGCTCAGAAAGATAGGCATTTAACAAAATGATCAATATGTAAGTTTGGTAAAGATCAAGACTAATGATAATTGGCTCTGGCAAGAATGTGAAGAAAACAACATTCTCATACCAGTCATGCCTTGGTATCCATGGGAGATTGGTTCCAGGACCTTCTTGCAGATACCAAAATCCACATAAATTCAAGTCCCTTATATAAAATGGTACAGTAGTTGCATTTAACCTATATACATTCTCCCATATACTTTATTTTATATATATATGCATATGTATACATACATATATATATTTTTTGAGATAGAGTCTCTCTATGTCGCCCTTGATAGAATGTCATATGTATACATATGTATATATTACAAATACGTATATGTGTATATATATGTATGTATCTTGACGTGTGCAAGGTTATGACTGATATATATATATACATATATAAATAAAACATACATAATATATATACACATATATACACAAAATATATATATATATATATATATATATATTTTTTTTTTTTTTTTTTGAGTTAGAGTCTCTCTATGTCGCCCTTGATAGAGTACCAGGGAGTCATAGCTCACAGCAAACTCCAACTCTTGGGCTTAAGCAATTCTCTTGCCTCAGCCTCCCAAGTAGTTGTGACTACATGTGTCCAGCACAACGCCTGGCTTTTTTTTTTTATTGTAGTTGTCATTGTTGTTTGGCAGGCCCAGACTGGGTCTGAACCCACCAGTTCAGGTGTATGTGGCTTGCAATGTATAGCCACTGAGCTTCAGGCGCCAAGCCCTTCCATATACTTTAAATCATCTCTAGGTTACTTATACTACCTAATATAATACAAATGCTATGTAAATATTTGTTACATCATATTGTCTAGGGAATAATAACAAGACCAAAATCCTGTATATGCCCACTATAGACACAATCATCCTTTTTTTTGTCCCAAATATTTTCAATCTTTAGTTGGCAACATCCATGGATATGTAGGGCCCACTGTAATGGACATGGGAGTGTAAACTAACACAACTTTATTGGAAAATGGTTCAGCAATATCTATCAAAATTTTAAATGTTTGGCTCAGCACCTGTGGCTCAAGAGGCTAAGGCGCCAGCCACATACACCTGAGCTGGCAGGTTCGAATCCACCCCAGGCCTGCCAAACAACAGTGACAGCTGCAACCAAAAATTAGCCAGGTGTTGTGGCGGGCGCCTGTAGTCCCAACTACTTGGGAGGTGGAGGCAGGAGAATTGCTTGAGCCCAGGAGTTGGAGGTCGCTGTGAGCTGTGATGCCACAGCACTCTACCCAGGGCAACAGCTTGAGGCTCTGTCTCAAAAAAAAAATTTTTTTTTTACATGCTTATGCCCTTTGACTCAGTAATACTACATCTAGAAATCTAACCTACAGAAATACTAAAATACTCACACACGGCTCGGCGCCTGTGGCTCAGTGGGCTAAGGCGCCAGCCATGTACACCTGAGCTAGCGGGTTCGAATCCAGCCTGGGCCCGCCAAACAACGACGGCTGCAACCAAAAAATGGCCGGGCATTGTGGCGGGCACCTGTAGTCCCAGCTACTTGGGAGGCAGAGGCAAGAGACTTGCTTGAGCCCAGGAATTGGAGGCTGCTGTGAGCTGTGATGCCACAGCACTCTGTCCAGGGTGACAGCTTGAGGCTCTGTCTCAAAAAAAATAATAATAATAAAATAAAATACTCACACACATGCACCATGGCAAACATATAAGCATGTTCATAGAATCAAGATTAACAAGAATTAAAAACCAGAAACAATTCTGATGTCCATCCAAACTGTACCATGATCAACTAATAAAATACAGTGCAGTCATCAACAATAATGAGTTAGAGTTATAGGAACTGAAAATACAGTGGTGCCTGTGGCTCATTGAGTAGGGTGCTGGCCCCATATACCGAAGATGGCGGGTTCAAACCTGGCCTCGGCTGAACTGCAAAACAGAAAATAGCCGGGCGTAGGCGGGCACCTGTAGTCCCAGCTACTAGGGAGGCTGAGACAAGAGAATCGCCTAAGCCCAGGAGTTGGAGGTTGCTGTGAGCTGTGTGACGCCACAGCACTCTACCGAGGGTGATAAAATGAGACTCTGTCTCTACAAAAAAAAAAAAATCCAAGATACAGTGATCCCTTTTTGTAAAACAATTGAAATCTTTTGGGGGTTTTGGGCAAACAAAAATCATAAAGAATGTATATAAACTGTTCACAGTGCTTATCTTCACAAAAAGAAATCTTAGAGTTAAACATTTAAATTAAGAAATACATAAAACTTATTCAACAAGTCTAATACATCTTCAATTCTATATTATGGTCATTTGGGAAAAGAGGAGAAGGAAGAGGAAAAAGGGGGAGAGACCCAGGAAAACAAATATAACCACACAATTACAGAGGAGCACACAAAAATGGAATTTGCTGGAAAGAAAAGAGATAAACAAACATCAAGGAAGGTGAAAGAGAAAGTCCAACATGCAAAAGGGTTAGTAAACCAGTCATCACCTTGGACACATCAAGAACAGACTTCTGAAATAAAGTCACTGACCTGAGGAATAAAATCACTGATTTTTGAAATATAATTAAGAGTTTCACAGTTCAATCTTTTTTTTTCAGATTATAAGACCTAATTCTAAAAGGAACAGAAACCCAATAGAATTTTTATGGGGAAGGAGAAGGGGAGATAATTCAAACCAAGGGACTTGGTATAACTACAGTCTTCAAGATCCCTGCCCTTTTAAAAGCAAACAACATGGTAAAACTGACAAAGTATAACAGTGACCTTTTACACAACACACCAAATGATAAAATATGTGCTTCATAAGATTTCCTGACAGTTTGGATGTACAATATGGAAGAAGTCCCAAAGAAGGCCAAAATTTTCAGCCCAAGAAACTCAAAGTATGTAGTTGCCGCTATGTGATACGAGAGAGCCAAAGGTGCGAAGTTTCTTCATTGGAATGGGGGAACTGACAGGAATTCATCTTTGGACATAATAAACTTAAAGTGTCTGCTAGACATCAAATGGAAACATCAAAAAGTACACCAATCCTTCTCAAACTTTCCCAAAAACCTAAAGAGGAGAAAAAACTTCCTAAGTCATTCTTTAAAATCAATACTACCCTGATACTAAACACAATACTACAAGAAAAGAAAATTATAGAACATTATGAACACTGATACAAAAATCCTCAGTCAAATATTAGCAAACTAAATTCAGCAGCATATTAACAAAATTATACACTTTGACTAAGTGAGATTTATTTTTGGAATACAAGGAAGGTTTAACATACAAAAACTGATCAATGTAATATACTATATTAGTGGAATAAAGGAAAAACACCATATGATTATCTCAACTGATGCAGAAAGAGTTTGAAAAAAATTCAACATCGTTTGATGATATTAAAAAGAAAAACCACAACAAACTAGGAATAGAAGGAAACTACCTCAACATAATAAAGCCATATATGAAAAATCCACAATGAACATCATACCCCAAAACTCAAAGTGTTTCCTCTGAGACCTGATCCAGGCAAGAATGCCTACTTTTACCACTTCTATTCAACATAGTACTAGAAGTTCTCACCAGAGCAAACAGACAAGAAAAAGAAATACAAAGCATCCAAATAGGAAAGAAAAGAAGTATTATCTGTTTCTTGATGATAAAATCTTGTAGGTAGAAGCCCCTAAAGTCTACAAAATTGTTAGAATAAATGAATTCAGGGAAACAGCAGAAGACAAAGTCAACACATAAGATCAGCTGCATATGTGTAACAATGAACAAATTGAAAAGGAAATTATGAAAAATCAATTTCCAACAAAATTAAAAAGAATAAAATACCTAAAAATTAACCAAAGAAGTAAAAGATCTGAATAATGAAAATTATAAAGCATTTCTGAAATTAAAGACATAAATAAATAGAAACACATTCCAACATCATGGACTAGAAGTCTTAATATTATTAAAGATGTTAATACTACCCAAAATGCTCTATAGATTCACTCTAATCCCTATCATAATACCGATTATATTTTTTTGCAGGAATAAAACAGCTCATTCTAAAACTCATGCAGAACCTCAATGGTTAAAACAATCTTGAAAAATATAACAAAACTAAAGGACTCATAGTTCCTCATTTCAAAACTTACTACAAAACTACAATAACCAAAATAGTATGATATTAGCATAAAGACAGACATATAGACCAACAGAATAGAGAGCTCAGAAATAAAACTTCACCTATATTGTCAAAAAGGTTTTTTACAAATATTCCAAGACCATTCAATGGAAAAAGGGAGAATCTTTTTAACAAATATTACTGGAAAACTAGACATCCACGTGGAAAAGAATGAAACTGCATCTTCACCTAACCCTATATACAAAAATTAACTCCAAATGGATCAATGACCTAAAAGTAAGACACAAAACTACAAAATTCTTAGAAAGAAACACAGAACAAAAGCTTCACAATATTGGATATGGCAGTGGTTTCTGGAATATAACACCAAAAGAAAAAACAAAGTAAACTTCCAGAAAATTAAAAACTTTCTGCATCAAAAGACACTATGAGCATATAAAAAGACAACCTACAGAATGAGAGAAATTATTTACAAATCATAAATCTGATAAGGGATTGATACCAAGAATATACTATAGAGAATTCCTAAAACTCAATAACAAAAAACAAAAAAAAGAAACCAAAGGACCCAAAATAGACAGGGAGCTTAAAAAGACATTTATCCAAAGACAGGAGATTGTAAATAAGTACACAAAAACATGTTCCACATCACTAATCATAAGAAAAACGGAAATCAAAACTATAACAAGGCCAGGTACAGTGGCTAATGCCTATAATCCTAGCATTTTGGGAGGCCAAGATTGGCGGATTGCTTGAGCTCAGCTTGAACAAGAGTGAGACCCCATTTTTAAAAATAGCTGGGCATTGTGGTGGGTGCCTATAGCCCCAGCTATTTGGGAGGCTGAGACCAGAGAATTGTTTGAGCCCAGGAGTTGGAGGTTGTTGTGAGCTATGAAGCCACACACATTCTACTGAGGGCAACATAGTGAGACTGTCTCAAAACAACAACAAACCTGTACAAGAAACCCTCTCATGCCCAGTAAGATACCTATGATCAAAAAACCCAGAAAATAACTATTAGCAAGGATAAGGAGAAATCCCACCAAAGCACTGTTGGTGGGAACATAAAATGATACAGCCACTATAGGAAACAGTATGGCAGTTTCTCCAAAAATTAAAAATGGAATTACTAGCCAGGCATGTGGCTCACAGCTATAATTCCAGCACTCTGAGAGGCCAAGGCAGAAGGATCACTAGACACCAGGAATTTAAGACTGGCCTGGCCAACATAGCAAGACCCCGTCTCTAAAAAAAGTAAGATAACTGGGTGTGTTAGCACATGCCTGTAGTCATAGCTATGCTAAAGGCTGAGGAAGGAGGATAAAATAAGCCCCCCCCCCATTTTTTTCTTTTTTTGAGACAGATTCTCACTACGTTGCCCTTGATAGAGTGTGTGGCATCACAGCTCACAGCAACCTCAAACTCTTGGGTTTAAGCAATTCTCTTGCCTCAGCCTCCCAAGTAGCTGAGACTACAGACACCTGCCACAATGCCAGGCTATTTTTTGTTGCAGTTGTCATTGTTGTTTAGCTGGCCTGGGCCAAGTTCGAACCCACCACCCTCGATGTATGTGGCTGGCGCCATAACCACTGAGCTACAGGTGCCAAGCCAACCCCAAAATTTGAAGTTACATGAAGTACTCCAGCTGGGACACCAAAGCAAAAAAGAAAAATAAAACAGAATCACTATAGGACCCAGCAATTCCATTTCTGGGTATATACCCAAAGCAGGGTCTCAAAGGGGTATTTGTATAGCCAGTTTCATAGCAGCATTATTCACAATAGCTTACATATGGAAGTAACCCAGGTCCCTATCAACAGATGAATGGATAAACAAAATATAGCATAAAAACCATACATAAATAGAATATTATTCAGGCTTAAAAAGGAGGGAATGTTGGACCTATGCAACAACATACATGAATCTTGAGTATAATGAGTGAATAAGCCAATCACACACACACACAAAAAAAAAAATACGGTCCCATTTTACTTATCTGAGATTAGTCCAAAAATCAATAAGAGACAGAAAGCAGAATGGTGGCTAACAGGGGCCTGGGGGGAGGACATGGAAAGTTATTTAATAAAGTTTGAGTTTTGCAAGATAAAAAGAGGTATAGACATGGATGGTGGTCATGGGCATAAAACATTATGAATATATATAATACCACTAAATTATATGCTTAAAAATGGTAAATTTATGTTATATTTATTTTAGCACAATAAAAAATTTTTTTTAAGGATTGAGCACAGTGGCTCATGCCTATAATCCTAGCACTCTGGAAGGCCAAGGCCTGAGTTCACAGGTTGGGGATCACAGCAAGACCCCATCTCTAAAAACAGCTAGGAGTGGCTCGGCGCCTGTGGCTCAACCGGCTAAGGCGCCAGCCATGTGCACCTGAGCTGGCGGGTTCGAATCCAGCCCAGGCCTGCCAAACAACAATTGTGGCTGCAACCAAAAAATGGCCAGGCATTGTGGCAGGCACTTATAGTCCCAGCTACTTGGGAGGCAGAGGCAGAAGACTTGCTTGAGCCCAGGAATTGGAGGTTGCTGTGAGCTGTGATGTCACAGCACTCTATCCAGGGTGACAGCTTGAGGCTCTGTCTTAAAATAAAATAAAATAAAAATAGCTAGGAGTTGTGGCGGGAACCTGTAGTCCCAGCTACTTGGGAGGTTGGAGGCAAGGAGATCACTTTAGCTCAAGAGTTTGAGGTTGCTGTGAGCTATGACTACCAAGGGTGACAAAGTGAGACTGTCTCAGAAAAAAAAAAAAAAGAAAGAAAGAAAAGTTTAAGACAGCTAGATATAAGAGCCTAGAGTTGAGAGGAAGAAGTCTAAGCTTGAGATATAAATTTGGTTGTCATCAGTATTATCAACAGAAATTAAAGTCAAGAGATAGGATGAGATCACCAAAGGAGCAAGAGGTTGAAGGACAAAGCCCTGCAATAGTTTGAAGTTTAGAGATGAAATCCAAGCAAAGGATATTTATTGAAAAGCATTGCCACTGAGTTATGAGGACAACCAAGAAAAAGTGATATGTCCTGGAAGCCATATGAAAAATGTTTTCCAGAATGTGGGAGACATCAACTGCCAAATGATCTTAATAAATCAAATAAGGTAATAAACAAGAAGTGACCACTGGAAATAGCAATGTAGAAGTCACTGATGACCTTGACATTATAACAGTGTGCACAGAAAGAGGATGAAGGCCTGACTAAAATGATTCAAGAGAAAATGTATAAAGAATGAGAAGCCACATATGGAGAGACGAATCTTCTAAGGAGCTACGCTCTAAAGAGAAGCCAAGCAATAAGCAGTAGCTAGGAAAAAAAGTGGGGTTGAGAATTTTTTTATGTCAAAATATTACAGGGGTACAAACTTTTTCTTTTTTTTTTTTTTTTGTAGAGACAGAGTCTCACTTTCTCACTCCTCGGTAGAGTGCCGTGGCATCACACAGCTCACAGCAACCTCCAACTCCTGGGCTTAGGTAATTCTCTTGCCTCAGCCTCCTGAGTAGCTGGGACTACAGGTGCCCGCCACAACGCCCAGCTATTTTTCTGTTTTGCAGTTTGGCCGAGGCCGGGCTTGAACTCGCCACCTTCGGTATATAGGGCCAACGCCCTACTCGATGAGCCACAGGTGCTGCCCAGGGGTACAAACATTTTGATGACATTGCTTTTGTACAGTTTGAGTCAAAGTTGTAAATGTACCCATTAACCAGATAGTGTGCACTGTACCCATTAGGTGTGAATTTAGCCATCCTCTCCTCCACACTGCCACATGCTTGATTTCCAGTGAGGATTATTTCCATGTGCGCGTGTAAGTAAGTATTTATCAGTTAGTTCCAATTTAACAGTACATACATGTGGTGTTTGTTTTTCCATTCTTATGATATTTCACTTACAAGAATGGTCTTCAGTTCCATCCAGGTTTGTTTCCACATCTTTGCAACTGGAAACTGTGCTACCATGAACATTCAAGTGCAGGTACCTTTTTTGTAAAATGTCTTTTTTTCTTCAGATAAATACCCAAATGGGTCAAATGATGGATCTACTTTTAGTTCTTTCTTTAAGGTATTTCCATCGGGGTTGTACTAGTTTGTATCCCACCAACAGTGTGTAAGTAATTCCTATCTCTCAACACCCATGCCAACAATTGTTGTTTGAGGACTTTTTGATAAAAGCCATTCTCACAAGAATTAAGTGATACCTCATTGTGGTTTTGATTTGCATTTCTTGTGCCAGTAACATGCTGTTTTGGTTACCATAACCTTGTTGTATAGTTTGATGTTGGCAAATTTGATGTCTGCCTCCTGATTTGTTCTGTTGCCTAAGGATATATGGCTACAGGGTCTTTTCTAAATCTGCAAAGAATGATGTTG
Source organism: Arctocebus calabarensis (assembly GCA_963573935.1). Classification (NCBI taxonomy): domain Eukaryota; kingdom Metazoa; phylum Chordata; class Mammalia; order Primates; family Lorisidae; genus Arctocebus; species Arctocebus calabarensis. The sequence continues at coordinate 14,064 of CAUYON010042779.1, forward strand.
GTACTTTACTGGAGATTGCATATAATAAGTAAATCACTTTGGATAGTATAGACATTTTAATAATTTGATTCTGCCCAGCAATTAGCATGGATGTTTTTCTATTTAATTCCTCTGCAATTTCCCTCTTCAGTGTTTACTGTGATTCTCTTTCATCTCCTTGGTTGAATCTATTCTGGATATTTTTGTTTTTACTTTGCTGCTATTATGAAAGGTATTGAGTCTGATTTGCTGCTATCATGAAAGGTATTGAGTCTTTGATTTGATTTTCAGCTGGACTATTGTTGGCATACAGGAATGCTATAAATTTTATAGCTTAATTTAAGCTCGAATTTCCCTCAAGATTTTGCTGAATTTATCAATACCAGGAGTCTCTTGGCAGAATCTTTGGGGTTTTCTACATGTAAAAAATCATATAATTGGCAAGAAAGTGATATTTGACCACTTCTTTCCCCATTTAGGTACACCTTATTTCCCTCTCTTGCCTGATTGTCTGTCTAAGATTTCTAGCACTATGTTGAACAGAAGTGGTTACAGTGGGCAACCTTGTCTGCTTCCACTTCTAAGCAGGAATGCTCTTCATTTCCTCCCCCCATTCACTATGATATAGGCTGTGGGTATGTCATATATGACTTTTAAAGTTATGTTCCATTTATGCCTATTCTGTTAAGAGTTCTTATCATAAAAGGGTACTTAATTTTGTCAAATATCATCTCTATCTACCGAGAGGATCATATGTTCTTTGTTTTTGATACTATGTATGTGGTGAATCACCTTGATGTATTTGTGTATGATGAACCATCCTTGTATCTTTGGGATGAAGCCCACCTGGCAGGGTGGATTATTTTTTTGATTTGTATCTAAATATAGTTTCCTAGGATTTTATTGAGAATTTCTGCATCTATATTCACATTCACACTTGTTGTATCCTTTCCTGGCTTTGGTATTAAGGTGATAATGGCTTCACAGAATAAGTTGTGGAGGATCCCTTCTTTCTCAATATTATGAAATAATTTCTGCCATATACGAACCAGTTCTTCTTTATAGGTCTTTATGATAAAATTTGGCTGTGAAACCATCTTGCCTGGGACTTTTTTCTTATTAGATTATTTATTGCTGCTTCAATTTCATTACTCGGTATGGGTCTGACCAGGAGTTCTATTTCTTCCTGGTTGAGCCTAGGGAGGTTGTGTGTGTCCAAGAATTTGTCTATTTCCTCCACATTTTCAAGTTTATGTGCACATAGATTTTTAAGAGTATTCAGGGATAATATTTTGTATTTCTGTGGCATCAGTTGTAATACCTCCTTTTTCATTTCTGATGAAGCTTATCAGGGTCCTTTCTTTTCTGTCTATCGTTAATCTAGTGAAAGGCCCATCAATATTCTTTATCTTTTCAATAACAAACTTTTAGTTTTATTATTTTCTGTATAATTCCTTTGGAATCAATCTCATTTCTGCTCTGATCTTAGTTATTTCTTTTCTTCTGCCAGGTTTGGGATTGGTTTGTTCTTCCTTTTTCAATTCTTTGAAACAATTCATTAGGTTGCAGATTTGTAATTTTTCTGTCTGTTAGACATAGGCATTTTAAGGCTGAGTTTTCCCCTTATGACTGCTTATGTAGCATCCCACAGAGTTTGGTAACTTTTGTCCCCTTTGTCACTTAGTTTGAAGATTCTTTTGATTTCCATCTTTTTTTTTTTGAGACAGAACCTCAAGCTGTCACCCTGGATAGAGTACTGTAGCATCACAGCTCACAGCAACCTCCAATTCCTGGGCTCAAGCAAGTCTCCTACCTCTGCCTCCCAAGTAGCTGGGACTACAGGTGCCCACCACAACGCCTGGCCATTTTTTGGTTGCAGCCATCATTGTTCTTTAGCGGGCCCGGGCTGGATTCGAACCTGCCAGCTCAGGTGTACGTGCCTGGTGCCTTAGCCCATTGAGCCACAGGCGCCAAGCCTTGATTTCCATCTTTTTTTTTTTTTTTTTTTGGTAGAGACAGAGTCTCACGTTAGCACCCTTGGTAGAGTGCCATGGCGTCATACAGCTCACAGCAACCTCCAGCTCCTGGGCTTAGGTGATTCTCTTGCCTCAGCCTCCCGAGTAGCTGGGACTACAGGCGCCCGCCACAATGCCCAGCTATTTTTCTGGTTTTGCAGTTTGGCCGAGGCTGGGTTTGAACCCGCCACCTTCAGTATATGGGGCCAGCACCCTACTCAATGAGCCACAGGCACCGCCCCTTGATTTCCATCTTAATTTCCTCCTTGATCCATTATCATTCAGCAGATTAATTTCAATGACTTGTTGTGAAGTTTAGTTTTTCTATTGCAATTGATCTCTAATTTTATTACACTGTGGGCTAAGAAGATATTTGGTATAATTTCTATTTTTAAAATTTTGTTGAGATATGTTTTGTTGCCAAAGATGTGATCAGTCTTAGAGAATATTCAGTGAGCTGAGAAGAATGTATATTCAGTAGTTTGGCAGTACAATTTTCCATAAATGTTTGTTACATCCATTTGTTGTACAGTCTTGTTTCATTGTTTCCTTGCTTATTTTCTGCCTGGAGGATCTATCCCCTTCTATCAGTGGGGTGTTGATGTCCCTCGCTATTACAATGTTGCTGTCTATCATTTTGTTTACATCTATAGTAGTTCTCAACTTTCCTAATGCTGCAACCCTTTAATACGTTCCTCACGTTGTGGTGACCCCCAACCATAAAATTATTTTCGTTACTACTTCATAACTGTAATTTTGCTATTATGAATTGCAATGTAAATATCTGATATGCAGGATGTATTTCTGATATACAGGCGATCCCTGTGAAAGGGTCATTCAACCCCCAATGGGGTCGTGACCCACAAGTTGAGAACTGCTAATCTAGTAGGATTTGCTTTATGAATGTGGGAGCACCTGTGTTACATGCATAGCCATTTAGGATTGATATTATCTTCAACCGTATCCTTCACCATTATAAAATAACCAACTTTTCCTCTACTTTTGTTGATTTGAAATCTGTGTTATCTGACATGAGAATGGCTACATTAGCTTTCTTTTCATTTCCATTTTCATGAATATTGTTTTTCATCATTTCACCTTGAGTCAGAATGTATCCTTGCGTGTTAGATGCATTTCGTAGAAACAACAAATACTTGGATTGTATTTTTCTTATCTATTAAGTCAGCCTATGTCTCTTCAGTGGGGAGTTTAAGCCATTCACATTTATTTAAAGAATTGATAAGTAGGGTGGATTTCTGATCATCCTGTCACATAGAACCTTATTGCTTTGTTTTACCTCTTGAGGTTCTGTATTATCTAAGCTCTGAACTTTAGCATTTCAGAGTACTCTGACCTGAGTACTTCCTGAAGGGCACGTCTGGTTTTGAAAAATGCCCTCAGAATATGCTTGTCTGAGAAAGTCTGCATTTCTCCTCATAAAAGAAACTTAGTTTTGCAGGATACAAAATTCTAGGCTGGCCGTTATTCTGTATGAGAAGACTGAAAATGGGGCTCATATCTCTTCTGGCTCCTCAGGCGGTATCTGTGCTTCCAGGAGTAGGGCGCCGGCCCCATATGCTGGAGGTGGCGGGTTCAAACCCTGCCCTGGCCAAAAACTGCGAAAAAACAAAAAATCTTCTGGCTTCTCAGGTCTCAGTTGAGACGTCTGCAGTTAGTGTGATGAGTTTTCCTTTGTACAATATCTGATGCTTTTACCTTCCGGCACATAGGAGTGCCTTTTTCATGTTAACATTGGCCAGTTTGACAAATGTATGTCATGGTGAGTGCCGCCTGGTGATCAATGTCCTGGGTGTCTGTTGGGCTTCTAGTACCTGGGTATCCAGATTTCTAGCAAGACCTATGATATTTTCCTCAAGTATTCCCTCAAACAGGTTTTCTAGACCTTTTATATTTTCTTCCTTCACCTTTAGGGATTCCCATAATTCTTATGTCAGGCTGCTTTACATAACCCCCAATTTCTTGCCAGATTTGTTCTTCTTATTTCTCTGTTCTTTCTTTTTGACTGACTTAATTCAAAAGTGCTATCTTCTAACTCTGAGATTCTTTCTTGATCCTGATCTAGCCTATTCCCAAGGCTTTGCTCTGTTTTTTATTTATTTTTTATTTATTTTTCTGAGACAGAGTCCCAATATGTTGTCCTCGGTAGAGTGTCGTAGCATCATAGCTCACAGCAGCCTCAAACTCTTGGGCTTAAATGATTCTCTTGACTCAGCCTCCCAAGTAACTGGGACTTAGGTGCCCGCCACAATGCCCAGCTATTCTTTTTGTTGTTGTTGCACTTATCATTGTTGTTTAGAAGGCCCGGGTCAGGTTCGAACCCTCCAGCTCCAGTATGTGGCTGGTGCCCTAACTGCTGAGCTACTAGCACCAAGCCTGTTCTTTATTTCCTTGAATGAATTTTTCATTTTCAGAAGCTCTGCTTCACTTTTTTAAAAAATAATTTTATTTTTTAATTCATTTCCTGCATTATTTTTGTGGTTTCCTTGTGTTAAGTTTCCATTTTCTCATACTTTATTGAGCTTCCTTTTAATCCACATTTGAAATTCTTTATCAGTCATTTCAATATTCTCATGTTGGGTGGTTTCCATTAGTATGGGGTTATTGTTTTCTTTTGAGGGTGATCTATCACTCTGCATTTTCTTTTCTTTTCTTTTTTTTTTTTTTGGACATAGAGTGTCACTTTGTCACCCTTGGTAGAATGCCATGGCATCACAGCTCACAGCAACCTCTAGCTCCTGGGCTTAGGTGATTCTCTTGTCTCATCCTCCCGAGTAGCTGGGACCATAGGCGCCCACCGCATCTGGCTATTTTTTGTTGCAGCTTGGCCGGGGCCGGTTTTGAACCCACCACGCTCGGTATACTAGGTCCGGCGCCCTACTCACTGAGCCACAGGCGCTGCCCAATCACTCTGCATTTTCATGCATCCAGAGATCTTTTGCTGATTTCTTCTCATCTAGAGCAACTTTTGCTTCTTATCAGGGAGGGGAAAGTTTTCTATAGATCCCTCGGAACTGTGCGTCACTTCTTGCACCCTGCAGTGTTGCAGTCAGATGCACTTGAGCAGCAGCTCCTCAGCTCTGAGCCCACTAAGCACAGCCAGGCTCGCATCAAACAGACCCTCAAATGCAGTCACCAAGAGAATTTTTTTTAATAAGAGAAAAATTATATGTTTTTACATATTAACAAGAAAGATTTAGTAGAGAGGAAGGGCACTTGGCCCAACCCTGAGGATTCAGAGAAGGCTCCCAAAGGAACTGCCCCATGGTGAGTCATGAAGGCTGAATAACAGTGAATCAGGGTGAATGCAGAGGGGATTAAAACAGTTCAAGCAGAGGTAAGAAACCACACTGTGTGGGACTGAAAATGAGTCAGGAGAGATAGCAGATAAAGTATAAGGCTAAATAGCCGGGCGCTGTGGCGGGCGCCTGTAGTCCCAGCTACTAGGGAGGCTGAGGCAAGAGAATCGCTTAAGCCCAAGAGCTGGAGGTTGCTGTGAGCAGTGTGACGCCACGGCATTCTACCCAGGGCGATAAAGTGAGACTCTGTTTCTACAAAAAAAAAAAAAAAATACGGAATTGTTGTAATGATAAATATTGTTCTACTAATATCAAAGTTTTTCCCCTCTGTTGTGTGTCCATATCCTTCTGTGTTTATAACAATTTGTTTAATGCTGAATCACAGTATACTCTTCCTGAGAACATTTTAAATGACAACATACCTAGTACCAAAAGTGGACATAATTCAGTGGAAATAACAATATAACACCTATGATCAGGTTCACACATGCTCAGGAAACAACCACCCTTCCTATCCCTTGCCTAACTCAACTGCAGTTACAAGATGTCATAGGCTGTATAACGTATCTTTACATCAGAGAGGTTAAGCTAGAAAATTTTGTCTTCAAATGAACGAAACATGGTATTAATTCACACCAGCTACATGGTAATGAAGAATTGCTAATAGAGACTGTAAAATCTCCTTAAATACCTATGAAGTAACACACATATAGAGAATTCTTGCCAAACTTTATTCAATGTCCACAAAAACAAGGTCAGAATATCAAGAAAATGTCTCACTTCAAAGTGGAAGAAAAGCCATTTTGGCATACAGCGAGAGAGGATATTTTGTCAAAGTATAATCAGAGAATACGAAATATTCTTGCTATTCAGCAAATCAGCCAGCAACAACATCCCATCTGTACACATTTCCCACGTCCTCTGTGAATCAGGTGAGAATGGCACAGTGTTCAGTGACGAGTCATTCAACAGTGTCTCCTGCCTATGCCAAATGAAAAAATGCACCTACTTTTCTGTCTCACTCTCTTCTCCTCCCTCTCGCTCACTCTTTGTTTGTTCAGGGATCCCCTTCATAAACATAGGCATCAAATTAAAACTTTCCTGCAGGGTAGGTCAAATTCTTCAAACTAAAGTCAATAAGAAGAACTAAGAAATAAATAATAAAACAGATATTTGGAGGAAACAAATAGCAACTGTGCCTCAAAGGAGAAATACAGTACTTTCCAAAAGTTGGAAGTTGGGGAAACTTAGGAGAAATTTAAATATATTTACTGCTTCTTTTCAATAAGAGGGACACTGTGGGCGGTGCCTGTAGTCCCAGCTACTTAGTTTATAAACACTGAAGAATCTTAATAAATCTGGCCTGCTCATCAAGGTGCTGTCACATCAAACCATGTTCAGACAATAATCACAATCACAAATTTACAATTAGAATTTTCTATTATTATATATTCTTAAAAATGTACCAAAGCAGAGAGAATAGTATAATATGCCTATCCAGACTTATACTCGACTCAATACGTGAGTAACTTTGCTTCATCTACACTTTCACTCTCTCTCCAATCTCCATTATCTCAAAAAAATTCTAGACATATTATTTCTCAAATTAACTTTATTCCACTATTTTATTATGATAGAGACCCAGAATGCTTCCAGTTTGGGGTTGCTGTGAATAAAGCTGATAAGTGTGTTCTTGTAAAAATATTTTTACTTTATTTGGGAAAAACCTAGGAATAGAATTGGTAGGTATCTGTTTAGGTTTATAAGAATCCACAAGGTGGTTTGGTTTGAGAGTTCTAGATGTTTCAAATCTTCACCAACACTTGGTTTCAATAACTGATCATTAGCTATTCTAATAGACGGGTTCTACTGAATTAATTTGTAAATGCTTTTATTTTGTGTGTGTGTTTTAAAAACTACTACGCTACATAATTCCACAGACCTTATTTCAGGCACAAGTATGTTTTAAAAAAGAATTTAAACTATATTAAAATACACCAATATTGTAATTCTCTTTATATCATTTACAAAAAGTACTTCTGCTATGATGCAACAATATACTACTGAGAAGCTATAAAGAGCACAAAACTGTGGCCTTACAAAATCGGATATATGAGAAAAACAGGGTTGAGACAACCACTAAAAACCTATGCAGCTTTGTAAATAGAGGACAAACAAAACAATAACATGCCCACCAAGAGCCACTGTCAGGTGACACATTTCAGCCTTAAATCCTCAGCCACTTTTTCCTTCTTCATAAGAGCATACACTTTCAAGAAAGACTGTTTTATCAAAACTGAAGATCAGGCTTGGCGCCTGTGGCTCAGCGGGCTAAGGCACCAGCCACGTACACCTGAGCTGGCGAATTCGAATCCAGCCCGGGCCCGCCAAACAACAATGACGGCTGCAACCAAAAAATGGCCGGGTGTTGTGGCGGGCGCCTGTAGTCCCAGCTACTTGGGAGGCAGAGACAGGAGACTCACTTGAGCCCAGGAATTGGAGGTTGCTATGAGCTGTGATGCCATGGCACTCTATCCAGGGTGACAGGTTGAGGCTCTGTCTCAAAAAAAAAAAAAAAAACTGAAGATCAGACCCAGGAGAAAGCTAATCCCAGCAGTCAATTACTGGAGCAAGGAGGAGAAACACTTCTGCAGCTTTGCTGTTCACACCCACAGTTTCGCCATCGCAGCAGCTCCTGGACCCTCTAACCAGCTGCTTTCACTAAAGAAAGGGACTGCAGGATTTTCAGCTTCTTTCTTAAAATACTCAGACTTTCTCAGTAATCACGTTGAGCCCAGAACGTCTGTGTGCTAGGGAAGCCTGCACATCAACCAACGACACAATCTCTAATCTATGTTGGTACCCTTCTTTCTCTTTGATGACATATGAGCCAATTCACATAAAGGGAACACATCCTGTAAAAAAAACACTGGATGGAGAAAGCCCCTTTTCAAAAAGAAACCCCAAACACATTGAATTTAAATCTTGCTGCATGAAACTTTGTCCAAACTGTCTCTTTTCTTGGCAGTAGTTTCTATCAACAGTTTCTATTTCTTCTGATGCTTTTTTTTTTCAGGGACTCGAGTTTTCTCCAGACTGAGATAGACTTCTCTGACTTTCTAAATTTGACATATATCAAAATGCAGATTTTTTTTTTTAAACAGAAATCTGAACCAGGTAAAAAGCAACAATAAGACCATGAGTTTGAAGGCCTCACGATCACGTAAGTCATAAGGTAACCTGCAGAATTCTAGATGGCATTCTTGGAATTAAAAATTGCAATTTTGAAAATTTCTTCAACATTCTGAACTGGTATTCTAACAGGAGATTGTCATATATATTGCAATTAAATCAAAGATTACTTTAGGTTTAGTACCCAAGTAATCGTCATCCATTTGTCAATGTTCTTCACTGATACTTTTTTGTATAAATTCCCTTCCCCATTCTGCCACAATTTGATCACTATAGCCTGACCTCCAGGAAGCATCTGGTGTGAAAAGTCACGTATCCATCACACACACAGGAGCATCCCAGAGCACTGCAATGAGACAAGCTCCAAATGAAAACCACTGGAAAGCTGTTTGTATGGCCTTCGTCATACTCATCCTCACCTACATCTCTAAGAGCACATGAATACCTGTACCAGAATATATTTGGATAGCCTAATATCACTTGGAAATGCATATTCATACGTTTCACTGAATAAATTGAAGCATAGAGATGTGTGTAATATGATAAAAGCTGATTTGATTACCATTTATCCTAAGAGAAAAAATGGTATGCAGAAGCAAATTGGTAGAAAACCAATCAGCCAGAGTATACACAAATTTGGGAAGAACATTTTCTCAGAAGTTGATAAAGTAATTCTCTATTACTATAAGTGCCACCTTCACTGCTAAAGTTGAATGACCTCAAATATTTTAAACAAACTGTAAAATACTGTTTGAAAACCAGAATTCAGATAAACATAAATTCTTAACTTTAAATGGATATGTGTTATGTGTGTGTGTGCTGGTTCTTTTGTGAATCAAAGTATCACGTCAGCAGGATCTAGTTTACAATGTCCTTTCAGTTCTCGAACTTTTAATTTGTTCCATATGCATATATATATATGTATGTATATGTATTTTTTTTTTTTTGAGACAGAGTCTCACTGTGTCACCCTCGGTAGAGTGCCATAACATCACAACTCACAGCAACCTCAAAATCTTGTGTGTAAGCGATTCTCTTGTCCCAGCCTCCCAAATAGCCTGCCACAATGCCCAGCTATTTTTTTGTTGTAGTTGTCATTGTTTTAGCTGGCCTGGGCCGGATTCAAACCCACTAGCCTGGGTGTATGTGGCCGGTGCCCTAACTACTGAGATACAGGTGCCACCTGTTCCTTTTATATTTTAACTTTTTATTTTTAAATAATTTCTGACTTCAGAGAGATTATAAAGAGATTCCTATTTTCCCTTAACCTAGACTCCTCAAGTGTTAACACTGCAGAAGGGATATTCCTTTGCCCTTAAATACTTTAGCTTGAATCTCTTCAAAACCAGGACATTCTCTTACATAACTTACTAATATATATAAATATAAATATTAGGAAATTAATATTCATTGACAATGCTACATCTATAAACTATATTCATACGTTTCCAACTGTCCCAATAATGTCCTTTATAACCAAAAAAAATCCTGACTCATGAGTTGCATTCTGTTTTCATGTCTCTTTAAACTACTTTAATCTAAAACACTTCCTCAGCCTTTTATCTGCTGTGAGATTTAACATTTTTGCAGCGTTAAGACCAGTTATATTGCAAAAATGTGTGCATGTCTGATGTTTCCTCAAGATTAGATTCAGGTAGTGCTTTTTTAGCAGGGGTGTATCAAAGAAGTGATACCGTGTGCTTCTCAACACCCTATCAGGAGGCATATGACATCCGTTTATCCCATCAAGGGTGAAGTGATACCTAATAGGTTTCTCTACATAAAGTTACTATATTTCTTTTATAATTAATAAATACCTTATGGGGAGATACTTTTAGACTATGTCAAATATCCTGTTTGCATTAATTTTTTACCCATTAGTTTTAACTAAAAATGTTTTTTCCTAATTCCCCATTTTCCAGAACTTTCTAAGTAAGTTTAACATTAAGCTTCTTTTATATAATCTCTATCTTAACAAATGGATGCTACAGTCAGTGTCTACTCAGCTCTCAGTTCTCGGAGGCACAGTTAAGATCTCAAGATACAGTATACTATCCCCCAGGTCAAGAACACAAAAGGAAATCCAACCCATCTTTTTTAAATATGAAAATGGTAGCATGTCCTTGTGGGATTCTATGCTGACAATTGAGAGCAACACAGCATTCCTCACGCCAGTGCTCAGGAAACAATGACCCAGTATTGCCACAGAGTTTATATCAAAATTCCTATATTTCACAGTTTGAAGAAGCCATTTTGAAAAGTAATATATATCTGGTAGCAATAATGTAAACACTTTCCTTTTAAATATTTCAAATGTTATTTTCTTTTCAGAGAAGATCCCCTCACCCACAAAAAAGTTGTCAGGTGAATTTTTCATCCCCCCTTTTCTCCATTGCCCCCTCCCCTTTTAAAGCTCCCTTTCCTCCCCTACTCAAGGCCTCATATCCTACACTGGAAGCAACCTGGTGAAATTTGCTAGAAAGTGGAAGGATAGATGAGCTCTTCTAGTCCTAAATTCTAAAAATCTGTCCTTACCTGCTGTGGAAAACAGGTGCGGACTGAGTGCTCTGTGTAACCAAAAGATGGCCCTTCAAAGACAGCTGTTGGGAGCTTCAGAACTTCCTTCAGAAACTGGTCAAACTTGCTAAATATCATTAAGCCATTGGTATCTGACATCTGGGAGAAAACATCTATGAGAACAAAACCAAATAAAGTCAAACTCTAAAGAAATATCAGCTTTTTATAAATGGCTCTATGTCATTTGTATAGTACTCAAAAAGTGTCATCACAAGTATAAAGTTATTATGATTTTCCGGTAAAATTATTAAAACTGTTCTCATTCTTATTAACACTAAGTGGTTATTGTGCTGGTAAGGCCCCCCTCTCCCACTATTTTAACACTAAACATCACATCAATAACCATCCATGTACTTCTACAGACCTACTGTGAGAGTTTGTAACTGGACGATATATAACTTTTAATTTTATTTGTTTATACTTCACTCTGTTCCCAAGGAGAATTTGTTGCAACTTATCTTTATCTCTTAGTATCCGTATATGTGTTTATGGAATACATACCATGTTTGAGTAAATGAATATATTAGCATATGTGTGATAGGGTATGCAAGAAATTATATCTGCATGTTCATATACTGATGATACAATATAGAACTGTGAAGGAATAAATTGGAAGACAATGTAGAATATGTTTAAAATATCCGATCTAATGAGTTCCAAAGTAGACTAGGAAGAACTCATCTAAACTCTTCTCTTCCAAAATAATGTGATACTTATTCTAAGACCCTACTTTACAATTAAGCAGAGCCAAGCAGACAGGAAAGAAGTTTCCAGGAATACTAGTGCTACTTGATCTTCTTGCAGAGATTTCCTGTTTCCAGTCGTTCCTCTCTTCTCATCCACCGTTGGAGAGAAAAAGAAAAATAACAAGGAACTCAAAAACAACAAAGAAATGTGACCTAAGCTGTTTTTCAAAACACTGAGCTACTTTACAAACAAATTAGTAAGTTAAATATGGATAGAAAAATCAGTTCTGGAGGACTTTTCAAACAAAGCATTTTGAAAATTCATATTCCACAGTCATAGTGAACAGTTATGCTGGACTCTATATAAGGGATACATGTAATGTACATAGAGGCATTACTCTTTTGGTTTAATTTGGGGAATTTATCCTGAACCATTAGGTGAAGAAATAAACATTTTAAAATACATTAATCAAAGAAAGGTAAATTGTTAGGTTACGAACCCCACAGCATAATTTTTAAGGCATTAGAGAATAGGAAATTATCAAAGGAATGAAAATCTGTAGTAGATCCTTTTATGATAGCTGCTAGTTTATAATTGAAAAATGTATGTATTAAATGGCCATACTGGGGGGGATTTAATAAGAGAGGTAGGGCCCTAATAGAATGTAAAATCAACTAATTATTATAGAAAATAATAATTTTTATTATTATTTTCGGGGTGAGGTAGCTCAAGCCTAGTACTCTGGCAGGCAGAGGCGGGTGGATTACCTGAGCCCAAGAGTTTGAGACCAGCCTGAATGAGGGTGAAATCCAGTCTCTAAAAATAGCCAGGCATTATGGTGGGTGCCTATAGTCCCAACTACTCAGAGGAGTTGAGGCAAGAGGATTGCTCGAGCCCAAGAGTTTGAGGTTGCTGTGAGGTGTGATACCACAGCACTCTACCAACGGTGACAAAGTGAGACTCTGTCTCAGAAGAAAAATAAGTAAAATGAAAAAAAAAAAGGAAAGAGAAAGTTACTACCATACTAAATACATATATATGCGTATGTGTAGATATATATATACACACACATATATATACCTACACACACACACATAAAGTTCCTATTATGTGGTCTAGGTATCAAGCACTCAGGTGTTTTCAAGCTCAACTTACAAGTATAACACATGGTCCTTATCCCCTAAGGAACTTTCAATGTAGCTGGAAAAAATAAGATACGTGTAAAATAAAGAATTAAGAGCTAAATGGACTCTATATACAACAGAAAGAAAAGAGGCAAAAAGGAACTTGTTGAGCCTCATCATGTGCCAGGCATCATGACAGGGGACTATGCTAAGTCTGCCAATAGCCACATTATCCTCTTCTTCTTTAGTAACAGCACACTAATTTTATCTTATGCACCAATGTACCCAACCCACAGATTAAACTTCTCGTCCCCTTTAACATGTTATGGTCATGTGACTAAATTCTGGCCAATGAGATTATAAGCAGATTATGTAGGAACTTCAGAAAGACTAACTAAAGAAAGCTAACTAAGCTGGAAAGCAGGCCATTTTCCCACTATTCTTTCTCCTGCTATATGGAGTGTAGCTGTGAGAGCTAGAGTTCCAGAAGCCATCCTGGACTAACCGCTAATCTCAATCTTGAAATAGAAGTCAAACACCATTGAGGGAGAAAAAAGAAAAACAGAGAAAACTTGAGTCCCAGATGAACATGAACCTACCACAGCAGCCTTGGACTACCTACCAGGACTTCTTTTATGTAAGAGAAATTAAGCTTCAACATCATTTAAGACACATTATTCTGAAACTTTGCTTTCATGCAACAAACCCTAATACTCAGTGCTATCATACTTTACCAAGCATGACCTCGTTTTATTCTCAAGAAGAGGTGTGAGTGTGCACATGTGCACATAAGCATTTAAATTTTATAGAGAAAGAAATTACAGTTTAGAAGCAAGGTTAACTTGCGTTAAGGTTAAAAAGTTAGTAAGGAGCCAAATCCAGTTTTAAACCCATACTTTCTGGCTCCAAAATAAATTCTATTACCACACTCTTTCAAAATATAATTTAGAATAGACACTAAAACACATAGGTAGGAATGGTCAACAATATTCTAAAAGGAAGGAATTTAGAAGCTAGGTCTTAAAAGATAGGATTTGGAAGAATGAGGTCAAAACAGGTTGAGGTCAAGGGCCTGAAGTCTCAATGACAGGAATGCAGGGAATGTGTCTGTCATTGATGATAAATAGGGAGCAGGGCACTGAAGAGAATATTCTATGGTGGACAATTTATATTGACAAAAAAAGGAAAATGAAAATTGAATAAGAAGAACACTTCTGTTATAAAAGAAAACTTTGGGTGGCCGAATAACAGCTTCCTTGTAGCTGGGCACCGTGAGACTGGGGAGAGAGGACTTCAGGCATCACTGGCAGGAGGGATCTGCCTAGAAACTTCCCTTTGGGGACACAGGGAGACAGCGTGAGGCTTCTGGACACCCGGAGGAAGGCTAAAGCAGCGGAAATTGGGCAAGTGGTTGCGACTGTTCGTTTGGTCTGATCCTGTCGGTGGCTGTGGGTGGGGCAGCAGTGGGACTGCAGGCTGGAAGGGCCTTGCCTGTGATCCGTTTGGGTTTCTTTTGGACTTGCCACTCGGTTGAACTGCCTTGGGAGAACTTGGGCAGGAGTGTGGGGTTTTTTGAGTGTTGTCCGGGGCCCCAGACTGGGCCACCAAGCCAGACGGAGCTGCCAGTGTTTGGTGGTGGGCTGTGTGGAGGTATTGTGGGAGAACTGCCCTGGCAAGCTCCACCCTCAGGGTCCCAAAACAGGCATTGGGCGGGAGCCAGTAATCTAGTGACTGAGCAGCCTAAAGGCGGGGACTGAGACGCCTTGCAGCCTTAGCCCTCAGGGGTACAGGGTGAGACCAGTTTTGGCACACTGAGTAAGTGGATAGCCACACAAGGAGTGATCCCAGCCACAGAACTTTCCTGGGAAAGCTTCAGCTTAGCCCAAGTTAGCAATTTAAAGTGTCTTCTAAGCAGGCTGAGGAGGATTTAAGCTCTCCACCCTGCAGGGTTTGAGAAATCATTACAAACACAGGGTCACTCCCTACAAAGATCCAGTAACAACAGAGAAATTCTGCCAGGGTCTGATCTGGGAGAGA
>CAUYON010042781.1:0-14709 GCA_963573935.1 Arctocebus calabarensis
GCTGGGACTACAGGCACCTGCCACAACGCCCGGCTATTTTTTGTTGCAGTTTGGCCAGGCCCGGGTTTGAACCCTCCACCCTCAGCATATGGGGCCGACGCCCTGCTCACTGAGCCACAGGTGCCGCCCACAAGGAACACTTTTAACAACAGCATCTCACTGTTACAACTCACCTCTAAAAAGAAGGGATGGGTTTGGCAGATGAGCCACGGGCATTATACCCTGTATAAATGGGTAAGATAAGTTGTGAGATAAGTTTGAGAGTCACTGGATTTCCAGGTGTCTATAAGCCCTTTGAGTTCTGCAGAGTCTCTGGCTGTAGCCTGGTTAGGAATCTACATTAGCTCAGTGTAGATCACCTGATGTACACATCTAATGAAGATGTGGATGCAAAGACCCTCTAGGAAGAAAGAATAAAATACAAAGTAAGAGAGTTTTTATTCCCATACCTCTTCCACCTCCAAAAAGAAGCCCTGCTGTGGATTAGGAACAGTGCAGAAGGTGGAGTTCTCAGTGGGTAACAAGAAGAAGTGATGGCGAAATCCTTGAGTCTGCATAGAGAATGATAGCCAACATCCTTGAGCCTGGGGGAAAAGCACTGTGGTGTTTGCTTTTGCTTGGAAGGATATCGAGTCGTTCCCTCTTGGTTTCCCTTTACTATCTCTTTGCACATCCTTCTTCGCCTATAACCATTAAGGAAAGACTCCAGCTTGGGAGTGTATGTCCTCCATAGCTCTTCATCCACAGAAGGCTAAGCAAGAGCCCAGCTGGTGCCTAGATGGAGACAACAGCCTAGTTTCCTCTCGTGAAAAGAAGGTCTTCCTACTGACAAGTCTACCTCAATAGAGGAGCGCTGGAAGCAAAGTCCCACCTAATAACAAAAAGGCCCCTCGTCCTCTAGCACTTTCACAAAAAGTCTGTTCCACGGATCTCCAGCATCCGTGCCTTCCACAAACTTGTTAGAAATGCAGAGTGCCTGATCTACTGAATTAGATCCGTAGGTTGTCAAGATCCTAGAAGATTCATAGGCACACTGAAGTTTCTGAAGCATGACTCCAACATAAAATAGTTGTCTATTTTAAATTGTACAGGAAATTTATAGCCACCCTGTATATTTCCCTTGGAACTTTGCAGGAAGGGGTGGCTGACTGAGCACAGAATTACATATTGGTCAGTTCCCTGGGAGAAGTTCCCCGTGTAACTTCCATGAACACTCAGTACCAGACTTTGAGAATTTAGAGCAGTTTATACAAGACTCAGGGTGTCGCACAGCAGAACTAACCTTGGTGAGTTTGGGCAGCTCGTCTACATTTTCTCTGAAATACTCACCAGCATCAGCAGAAGCCCCAATCTCTGGAAAGTTCTGAGGAATAGTAATTGAGATGAAAAGAAAGACCCTGATGTTCTTGGTGCCTTCACAGCAAGGAGTCTGCTCTCTTTATCTTAATCAGGAATATTAAACTTATGGACTTCAGAGACCTGGAGTCGATTCAATCACAGTGGGAAAACAGAATCATCAGTGAGCAGTCAGAGAGGAATGGGAGGCCCTTTTGCCAGGAGATACAAGGTGAGACTTGAAGTTGAGATAGAAGCAAAGCCAAACAACAGTACCAGAAGCCCAGGGTCTGTGAAGGAAAGATAAAAGGTCTCTATCTGGAACGTGAACTAAGAATCAGACTTGCTTCAAGGCAGAGAGAAAAACATCATGAGGGTCTAAGACTTCAGGAATTCATAAGTGCACAGAAAGCTACAGTTGGGCTTGGGAATGAGAACATCAGAAACCCATGGAGGGTTGAAATCAACTTTAAAAACTGTTTTTTGTTTTCAAGTCAAAACAAGAAGAGGGGAAAATAGAAAGAACAAAGAGGGTGAACTCAGGACCAGTAAATAGCGTTCGCCCTAACAGTGGCAGAAGTGAAACTGGAGAAGCAGATTGAAGCCGCTTAAAGAAAGTGAAACCTGGGCGGCACCTATGGCTCAGTGGATAGGGTGCCAGGCCCATATATCGAGGGGGGTGGGTTCGAACCCAACCCCGGCCAAACTGCAATTAAAAAATAGCCAAGTGGCTCGGCGCCTGTGGCTCAAGGGGGTAAGGTGCCAGCCACGTACACTTGAGCTGGCAGGTTGGAATCCAGCCCAGGCCTACCAAACAACAATGACGGCTGCAACCAAAAATGGCCGGGCATTGTGGCAGGCACCTGTGGTCCCAGCTACTTGGGAGGCAGAGGCAGGAGACTCACTCGAGCCCAGGAATTGGAGGTTGCTGTGAACTGTGATGCCATGGCATTCTATCCAGGGTGACAGCTTGAGGGTCTGTCTCAAAAAAAAAAAAAAAAAAAAAAGCCAAGTGTTGTGGCAGGAGCCTACAGTCCCATTTACTGGGGAGACTGAGGCAAGAGAATCGCCTAAGCCCAGGAGTTGGAGGTTGCTGTGAGCTGTGATGCCATTGTACTCTACCCAGGGTAATAAAGTGAGACTCTGTGCCTACCAAAAAAAAAAAATGAAAAAAGAAAGTGAAACCTGCAGAAAGCAGGAAGGAAACATCAGAGGAAACTGAAAACAAAATATTAGAAAAAGTAGATTCATGGCTCGGTGCCTGTGGCTCAACGGGCTAAGGCGCCAGCCACGTACACCTGAGCTGGCGGGTTCAAATCCAGCCTGAGCCCGCCAAACAACAACGATGGCTGCAACCAAAAAAAAATGGCCAGGCGTGTGGCAGGCACCTGTAGTCCCAGCTACTTGGGAGGCGAAGGCAGGAGACTCGCTTGAGCCCAGGAATTGGAGGTTGCTGTGAGCTGTGCACAGCACTCTATCCAGGGTGACAGCTTGAGCCTCTGTTTCAAAAACAAAAAGAAAAAGTAGATTCAGATGCCATTTCTGCAACCAAGAAGGTGCTAGAAAAAGATTCCTGACATCGCCAAAGCAGAAAAATTACTTGAGCCCCAAATGTGACCTCACACACCAGCAATAGTGGGAATCTGTTAAAAGGATTTTCTATTGAAAACCAAAGAAGGAAGATTCCTAGATGGATAGGATTCCAGGGCCAGGGGCAGCCATGGATGTAGCTATGCCCTAAATGATATCACAAGCCTAAAAAAGCTGCAGGAGTCTGCAGGGCTGGAAAATGGCCACAGAAGAGTGAGAGCCTAAGAAATATAAGACCCACTACAGTCACTTGTTGCAAAGTGGGTTTCCTGCTCCCCGGAGATGGCAGAGACAGCTCAGTCTTTCTTCATCCAGGATGACCTTCTCCTTCCCCAGTATGGGCAGAGACAGTCACGTGCACAGCAAGACCATGAATATGGACTGGGAAGCCAGACAGCCAGGACCAGTCTGCCACTTACATGACTGACCTTGGACAAGTTACCCAACTTCAGAAAAGTGAGGATGGTCAGAGTGTGCATCTCATAGGGTTGCTAGGCGGAATGAGTGGGATAGAAAAGTGCCTGGAATGTCATTAGCGCTGAGTAAGTGTTAGCTCTTCTTCCCTCACTGAAATATGAATTCCAAGGGGGCAGGAGATTATTGTATTTTGTCATGTATAATAATAACATTTTTCAGGGAATTTCTGAGGGAAAAATAAGCATGTACAATGTACATGCATAGTCCGGCTCAGGAGCAGGGAATGTCCCGGGGCCACCACACCTTCCTGTCTGGACATACCAAGTGCACAGAATTCCATTCCAAGAGATGCCGGGATCCAGGGAGAGTGATCAGGAGAAGGGGTGATGGCAAGGCTGACAAGGCAGGGGGGACTGGGAACCCTGCCCAGGCCCCAGGGACCTGCCTAGCTGCCCATGGACCAAAAGATCTCAGAAACTTCTGCCTTGCTGGCCACATGCATGGCCATCTCAGCTGCACGCATGGACACCCCAGCTGCACACATGGACACCTCAGCTGCATGCATGGACACTTCAGCTGCACCCATGGCCGTCTTAGCTGCACGCATGGACATCTCAGCTGCATCCATGGCCATCTCAGCTGCACACATGGACATCTCAGCTGCACGCATGGACACCTCAGTTGCATACATGGACACTTCAGGTGCACCCATGGCCATCTCAGCTGTACCCATGGCCATCTCAGCTACACGCATGGACATCTCAGCTGCACGCATGGACATCTCAGCTGCACGCATGGCCATCTCAGCTGCATGCATGGCCATCTCAGCTGCACGCATGGCCATCTCAGCTGCACCCATGGCCATCTCAGCTGCACCCATGGTCATCTCAGCTGCACGCATGGACATCTCAGCTGCATGCATGGCCATCTCAGCTGCACGCATGGACACCTCAGTTGCACGCATGGACACTTTAGCTGCATCCATGGCCATCTCAGCTGCACGCATGGACATCTCAGCTGCATGCATGGACACCTCAGTTGCACGCATGGACACTTTAGCTGCATCCATGGTCATCTCAGCTGCACGCATGGACATCTCAGCTGCATGCATGGACACCTCAGTTGCATACATGGACACTTCAGCTGCACCCATGGCCATCTCAGCTGCAGCCATGGCCATCTCAGCTGCACGCATGGACATCTCAGCTGCACGCGTGGCCATCTCAGCTGCATGCGTGGCCGTCTCAGCTGCACGCATGGACATCTCAGCTGCACGCATAGATATCTCAGCTGCACGCATGGACATCTCAGCTGCACCCATGGCCATCTCAGCTGCACGCATGGACATCTCAACTGCACGTGTGGACATCTCTGCTGCAGGTGTGGACACCCCAGCTGCACGCATGTACATCTCAGCTGCATGCATGGCCATCTCAGCTGCAGCTCCCAACATGGCAGGGTGGGAAGGGTTCCATGGAGACAGAGAAGGGGCAGCTTTCACAGAGCAGCTGCTACAGGAGGGCAGTGCAAGCTGCATATTCACCAGAGGAGTGTTAGCCCTCCCTAGATGTGTCTCTCCTGGCCAAGAGCCAGCCATTTTCTCAAGGGGTGTTTCCCTAAAAGTTTGGGGACAAAAAATATGGGTGTGCATTGTACATGTGAGCACATTATAGATGGCAAATGTGGTCTTTATTACTGCTTATGATTTGGGCATCTAGAACAGTATAGGGCAAACAGCAGCTGCTCAATAAATATCTATTGAAGGAATAAATACTACACTCTCTGAATCTTCCTCCTACTATAAAGCTTGAGGTGAAGCATGTGTGAGTTGCTGGCTTTTTGTTCTGTTATCTGTCTCTGAGTGAATCCTTTAAAACCGCCCGTCTAGAACCACTTGAGTGCCTGGGCCATTTCACAACTTCCCTTCTAATTCCATCCCCCACTGTACATCAAGCATGCCCTCATGGAAGCCCTGCAGAAAGTGGGGAGATGTCACTTTCTCTCTGTGTGCCTGGGGAATAGCAAGGGGCTGGGAATACCTATCCATTAACATGACTGGCAATTACCCAGTTGAATCCCACCCGAGTCCCACCGCACATCAGTTGAGTAAGGGCCCCCTTTCCAACTCACTTTCACTTTCCAAGGCTTCTGAGAAGATACCCTCAAGGGAGTGACAGAAATGGTGAAGCGCTTTTACCAGGCTGTAGCTCCCACTCTGTCTGCCTTCACAGAAAACGTAAATGCAGGCAGACAAGTGACTGGGTTATTGTCTGCTGGGAGCCAAGAGACAGCATTCATTTATGTTGAGCATTTGGCTTCCAAGAAGCGACCTGGCAACATGGTATGTGTCCTGCCCATCCCCAAGTGCAGCAGCTCAGAGAACACAGTAACATTGACAGCTCATAAGTTCACTTTTACCCAAAGGCTCTCTCCCCTGGATAATGTCAGCAGGCTCTGGAAGGTGTTGCCAAGTCACTGTGATCTTATCAGGGCTCTGCCACCATGTGGTCTCACTCCCTGGTCCTTGTCAGGGAATGGGTCTAACAGCACTTTCTGCAGTGACAGCTGTGCTGTCCAACACAGCAGCCGATACAGCAGGGCTACTGAGTACTTGAGATGAGGCCAGTGCAACTGGAGATGAATTTTTAACTTTCTGTCACTTTAATTTAAATTTAAATAGCCACACTATATAGCTTATGTCCAACTATCATGGACAGCTCAACTCTAAGATGCTAAAAGAGCCCTATTTGTACCTCTGCTCCCAGGCCTGATATCATGGTGACTTGCTCCTCCAATAGGAGTCACGCTTTCAGGGAATACACTCTCTTTAAGAAAGTCTGAGGCGGGGCATGGTGGCTCAAGCCTGTAAACCTCACACTCTGGGAGGCCAAGGTGGGTGGATTGTTTGAGCTCAAGAGTTTAAGATCAGCCTGAGCAAGAGTAAGAACTGTCTCTAAAAATAGAAAAACTGAGGCAAGAGGATCACTGGAGCCCAAGAGTCGGAGGTTGCTGTGAGCTATGATGATGCTGTGGCACACTACCAAGCACAACACGAGTCTCAAAAAGAAAAACCAACAACAAAATCTGGTTCCACTCCCCAGGGTTAATGCTTGAGAGTAAAGCATATGTAACCCAGGCAGGACATACACCATGTTGCACGGCCACCTCCAAGGAAGAAACGAATAAGCTTATTCTTTCTAACTTCTACAGCACTTAACAAGTTTGCAAAGTTCTTCTCCAAATGCTTCCTCATTAGTGATGCATGATCCCCTGGGAGATGGGGTATTATTTCCCCACTTTACAGATGGGGACGTGGTCTAAGGTCATGAACCGAGTCATGTCTGAGCCGGGACCTGAATCCTGGTCCAAGTCCATAGCCCAGGATATTATTCAACTGCATCAGAAAAGCATGAATGGAAAAAAAAAAACTGCCTCTTTGAGAACATCAAATATTCTAGGAAGAATATGAGCAGCAAAGTGACAGATTTTGGTTCCATGACAGCTCAGACCAGTCTCTCCCAGGACCCTGTGTCTAAGCAGCAGTGTTCCTGCTTAAATCTATCATCAGTGGTTCTCCTCATCTGCTCTCCCACACCCAGGAAATCCAGCGACCCAAGAGCACCTGAGCACCCTTCCCATCCATTGCTGGGTCTCTCAGCACTGAGATCTCTGAAGCACTGTACCTCTGCCCAGGATGCCTCCTACCTCCTCCCAAAATGAGGAAATGCCCCCCTGCCCACTCACTCGAAGACCTGGATCATCCTCTTCTGAAATGCTTCCCTGGAAAACAGACACTCACCCCTCCTCCAACTCTCAGCAGAAGCATTTGTTGCAGTCCTACCATCCTCTATTATTACATTTTCTCACATGGCATCATAGACAATTCAGGAGGCTTTTCATTACTTCATTTATTAACCAGTTACTAAGTTACAAATGCTCTCACCTCAGCCTCCTGAGTAGCTGGGACTGTAGGTGCGTGCCACCACACTTAGCTAATTTTTTTAATTTTTTCATAGAGATAGGATCTTGCCATGTTGCCCAGGCTGGTCTTTAACTTCTGACCTCAAGCAATCCTCCCCTATCAGCCTCCCAAAGTATTGGGATTACAGGTGTAAGCCACTACACCCAGCCTGATTCCTTTTAAAGAACATTAAAGCCAAAATAACAAAGGTGAGATTCAAACTAGGGTATCAGATTCCAGGAACCCTTGTTACCTTCCTTTATTTTACTTCACAGCCCTCATCGCTAGCTGAGCTTTATTCTATATTTATTTGTCTACTGATTGACTTTGTCTCCACTAGAAGGCAAAGTCTATGACTTTGACAATTAAGACTGTCTCCTTCCTTTCTATAGTCCCATCATTTCTAGAACAATAATTATTAAACAGTAGATATTTAAATTTTGTTAATTGAAGAAATAAATGAATGTCCCTGGTCTCCATGCAAAATTATCTTGCAATTCATTTGTTTATGTGTCTATTACCTGTCTCCTCTGATTCTTTCTAAAAAGCTTCCTTGGGGAATGTGGTCTCTTGTTCACTGCCATAGCTCAACAACTGAAAGGTGGTAGGCACAGGACAGGCACTCGACCAATATGAAAGACAGAAACAAACATCTACATCGGGTCTGGCCCTACCCTCAGAGTTTCCAGCTATACCTTGGGTTCTCTTTAGCTCTCTTTGTCTCCCATCTGCCCTCCTCTGATTCTGTTTCCTATCTCCTGCCCCTCACAACCTGAGCTCCTAACCTAGGTTCTCTCTAGGCATGATCCAGCTTGAATTCAGACCACATCCTAAATTTTCAGTCCTCCTGGAGACCCTTCCAAGCACCTATGGGCTAATCTATACTACTGATGAGCTACCTTGGTCTGTCTCTATTTGCAGGCACTTCCAGAAAGCAAATATAACAGGCCAAGTGCCTACAGAGACTGCTAAACTGTAAGCTGAAATTAGAAGGTGCTGTGCTCTTCCCTAGCAGTAGTGGGTGTAGCAGTCCTCAGGGACTCCCCAGAACCCCTGGAAGGAAGGTGGGGGGAGGGAGATGGCAAGGAGAGGCACTGAGATACTGGGGTACCAGCTACGAATAAGAAACTTCTATTCAGGTATGAGTATCCCTATTCTAAAGACAAAGAGACATAAAAGGTCAAACTACTTAAGTTTACTCAGTGAGAAAACAACAAAGCTAGGATTAGAACCCACTAGGATGTAAGTCCTACAAGCATAGAGGCTGGTCTCTGTGCTTCCCACTGTTTCCCCAGCACTTGCAGTGGCACCTGGCACTTCAGTAAATGTCTTATTGAAGGAATTAATAATGAACTCGGGTCCAAATTATACCAAAGCCCATGCTTTCCCCATAAAAGTTCCTCGGCCTTGAATTTGAGACTGTGCACAGCTAAGCCCCAACCTCCCTTCCCAGGCTTTTCTACCTGTCCTCTAACATGAACTTATCACTCAAGCCAGACCAGTCTCTACATTGTCCCTTGACAGTGTATCCGTGGATGCCCCCCCCCACCTCGTATGCCTCTCAGCCTAACTCAGCCCCACTCATTCTTCCACTCTTGCTGCAAACCCACCCAAGTCCTGCCAACCACAAATGACCTTGGGATCCTCAGCCCGTCAACAGCACTGGCCACCTGGAAGTCATTTGGGAATACCAGCGATGCCCCACACAGCTCATTCTTACACACATACCTGCATTTCGTCCCCAGCAAGACTTTTCTGGTAGTAATCTTGGCAGAAAAACTACAGCACGACCCCAAACTATGATTGCAGAATAAAAGGACAAAACTCATGGAGTAAAAGAAGCAACTGAGGCCCACCAGCCTGTGGGCTCCCTCAGTGAGGAGCGGTGCCTCATCAGCCTGCATTCCCCCCACTTGCACACAGTACCTACAACACACCAGCCCCTGCTCAGCCAGACCCAGACCCTCCCACCCAGACCGGCTCCCAGTTCAGTTGGGAAAACAATCCTAGAAACAGGTCTTTGACATCTAAAGTTACAAGTACTGAGAAGGAGGTCTAAGAAGCCATCTGTCCTAAGATGTACCATTATTTTAATAAAAGCCCTAGGGATAAGGAGTACCACCTTCGGTGATTACACATGTACCATGACTGTAAGCTACACCATTGTAAAAAGTAAAATATGCATCTCAAAATAGAGAAAACGTTGTAGTACCTACCATGAAAAGTTGAAGAGAGGGATAAAGGGGGAACTTAGCCCAGGAAGACTTCAGATTATGAAACTGACACAGTGCCTACTACCCTAACAAGGCACCTCTCGGTAGACTTTGAATAGCCTCTCCCATTCATTAAGATCCACTTAGCACAAGAACAAAGAGGCAGCAGGCAGAAGACCAGGGCAAACTTGTATCCAGGTCTCAGGAGGTGGCCGCTAGGCCCAAGGTAAATTAGACCACCCATTCCTCTGGGACATTTCTTCCCTCCACCAAAGACGCAGGGGAAGGACTTGGAAAATAATGGCTGGTGAGAAAAAGGCAGTGTAAAATCCCTGAGCAAGCCAGCTGGAAGCCAGGCAAGCCCTAGGAAGGCTGGGTACCACAGGACTGCATCCGAGGGCCTCACCACAAAACACTTCTCTAGGAAGGCTGGTTTGGAGAACACGCCAGTGACTGGGCATGAGAGAATCTAGTTAATCAGACAGGCTGCTAAGACAGCTGAGGGCAAAGCCGATGTGTGTGCACTCGTGTATGCACACCCTTACCACAGGTATATGGCCACACCCACTTCATTACAAATGACAGTAACAGCCATTCACTCAGCACTTACTAATCCCAGGCCTATGCTTAGCATTTTTCATATCTGCTTTTTATTCTGATCCTTATAGTAACCTATTGAGGAGATTATTTTCATTCTTACTTGACAGATGAGAAAATGCATGCAGAGAGATAAATTAACAAACCGGCTCAGCTTGTAAAAGGTGGATCTAAAATTGAGGCCCATGTCTTAATTATTACACATACACAGCTCAAAAGCCCCCCAAATCAGGACACATTCACACATACAGCGATAGCCGTGCACTCACACGTGTCACCTGCACACTCCCAGCGAGGCCCCCTCTACTATAACCTAATTCTAGTTCTCCTGCCCTCTCTTTTCATTCAGCCACACAAACCCATCATAATGATTTCCCAGGTGGTCGTCACTTGTGCAGGACCTCAACTGGTCATTTCCAAAGTGCTGTAAGCCCATTAAAGCCTTGCTGCTTGCCACAGTGTAAAAGACACTCCCGGAGCATCTGAAGCCTTGTGTGCCTCAGGGAGGCGCAGCCCTCCTCAGGTGTCTGCAGAACTGCAAAGTGAAGCAGTGCAGGTGTTAAATGCCCCTGCTGGGGTTGGGGCCGAGGATATCAGAGAATTCAGATTGACACACACCAGTGAACTCTCCACTGGTCTCTGGACATCAGGAGAATAAAGTGAATTTAAAACCACAGAGAAAAACTCAGACTAGAGGAAGCCTTCAGAGATTTATGTGTCCTTCCCCTGACTTTAGATGAAACTACTCAAGACAGATCCAAATGTGACTTAACCCCTCCCTCAGTAAGGTACTTTGAAGGCAGGAAGTTCCTCCTTAGTCACCAAATACACTCCTCCTGCAGATATACACTGGCCCTTGTCTCTGGGAAGTCAGGGCCCACTGCTTGCCATTGTCCTTGTCACACTCAGACACCTGCCAGGAAGCAT
Organism: Arctocebus calabarensis; assembly: GCA_963573935.1. NCBI lineage: Eukaryota > Metazoa > Chordata > Mammalia > Primates > Lorisidae > Arctocebus > Arctocebus calabarensis. Next base: position 11,041 of record CAUYON010042781.1, read on the forward strand.
GCCACCTCAGTCCGCTGCTCTCAAGCTGAATGACCCCAAGTCTCACCAGCCAGAAAGCCCACACTTTCTTTGCAAAGCAACACTCACTCCCCCTTCCTGTGCACAAATCAAAGCTGGCAGAATGGGCTAGCCTCAGTTTCCCCTTACTAATACCGTGGGAATGCACCATGGTAAGATGGGGTCTAGCCCAAGACTTGGGGTCTAAGAGGTCTGGGTTCAAGTGTGATTCTGCCATTTCACCTGTGTCTTGGCTTTCTCATGAGAAAAATGGGGCAGCTAGGAGGATGAAATGCTACAGAATGCTTCAGATTATGACAGACTGCTCGCATCTTTGGGAATATGATGGAAAACTCTATCCCTTCCTCAGTAAAACGCACACATGCACAAAATCTGCATGCAATTTCGGGGATCCACAGGCTCACTGATGCTTTTCCATGGACTCTAAGAGAAGATCTCTAAGATAAAATGGGTGTCTCTTAGCATGATTCTGTTAGCTATTAACTTCATAGTATAGGGTATGTACTAATAATCCTTTACATATTTGCTTGCCTTCCAACTAACATGTACTAATAATCTTTTACATGTTTGCTTATCTCCCAACTAAATGTTCATTTCCTAAAGGACTGGAATCGTAACTTGGACCTGCCTGTAATTCACAACTCCTCCATTATGCTTTGCAATTCATCAGCCATCAGGCCTCTTGGATGATTTATTTCAGTGGGAAAGCTGTGTCTCAGATCCTATGGGATTCAGAGAAGCCAGGTATCCTCCTTGGAAATCCATCTTCTCCCTCCATTTAGAGAGCGGCTGCCAGTATATTGGAACTCAAGCCAGAGATGGAACAGCTGCTTTCCCTTTCCCTTGGCCTAGAAAACCTCAGACAGTCTAGCTATTGGGCATCCTGAGTGCATCCAATTTCCTTCCCATTGGCTTGGCTCCACAGACAGCTTGTCTTCCCAAATACCATGGCAGAAGAGGGCATAAAATCAGGTAAAAGAAGTGACTCACAGTTCCTCTCCCCTAGTGCATCATTCTTTTGTGGGAAATGCCAGCCCAGCATAGCACCAGATATAAGGGAGATCCTCAAACACACAGATAGGTGGATGGAGGGAGGGATGAAGGGACGGAGGGATGGAGGGAGGGTGGGACAAAAATGAGATAGAAATGAACTAGCAATCTAAGATCAGGAAACCTTAAAACTAATTCTTCATAATCCCTGGAGTCTAACTTTTATTCTGCAATTAACAAGCTGTAAAACCCTAAATAAATCTTTTCCCACTTTGGCATCAGTTTCCTCACCAGTAAAATGAGAAAATTAGGCCAAAAAGTTTATTATGGTTATATAAAGATGATTATGTTTTAAATATATATGTGCATTTGTTTTGCTTTCAGGCTAGAGAGGATCCCAGCATCACAGTTCCCAGGATGATATAGCTAAATTTCTGCTGCCACCAAAAGCACTACAGACTTGGTCTGCCTGGAGACGGTTCCCAAATGGTCTTATTGCTCACATACACGCTCCATAGTTCCTCACCTCCCACCATGCCATCTGCTTTCATTCATCTCAGATTCTGGGGCTTCCCAGAGGCCACTGAGACATGAGATATCTCAGGACACACATGACATCCGTGCATACACAACCCAGAAAAGTGGGGAAGTGAATCCTTCACGGAGGCAATGGGAGTCGGGAGTCAACAGATAAAATTTTTCCCTCCTCCTCCCTTACTGCTGTGGACTGTTTGGAGATGCAGTCCCTATACATGGCATGTATGAAAACATCCTAGGAGACTGAATAATCAGCTTACAAGGCATCTGTGGCCTGCATGGTAATGAACTCTTCTCTGCTTCTTGTGCCAGATTCTGGCTCCTTGGATATCCACTCCTCAAGAAAGTCTTAGGGCAGAAAGTGGCTATCTCACATTTGTTGTGTGCTCCCTCTGTGTCAGCACTGCACTAAAAGCTTTAGCTCAGCTAACTACAAGTAGAATAATTACCCTTTATGGATCATTAACCACAAGCATTAGCCTAAACCCATTTTAAATCACTAAATTCTTGTAGCAACCCTATAAAGTACCTACTAGGATTATCTCAACATGAAAGATGAGGAAACTCAAGTACATATAAGTAACTCACCTAAGGTTATATGATCACTACATGGAGAGACAAAATGTTCAAAATATTCCTATTGGGTAAATAACACCACTATTTTCTTTGACAGATGGGAAACAGAGACTCAGAGAGGTCAAATAACCTGACAAAAGTCACAAAGCTAAGTGGCAAAGCTTAAACTTGAAGTCTTGGACACAGCCAGCACTAACACTGCCCCCCTGTAAAGTCTCTTCCAGCCATGAAATGCTAACCTGTTGGGCTTCTGATAAAGGATAGAGTCTTCTGGTGCTAACTAGAGTTATTTCTTAGTATCAAAGCCAAAATCCTTCTGTTACCCCTTATGCTTGTCCACCCAACCGCCTAGTCCCAAGTTGTCAAACTCTACTACTCTCTGAACTTTTCTAAAATAGTCTATTGTACCAGACTTTACCTAACAGTCTCTCACACATATTTGCTGCCCCTCCCTGGGGGTAGGGGGAGAAATGTACTTACTATCTCCTTTTACTTAAGGCTCAACCACTTTAGCCAATAAGATTGGAGCAGAGTGACACATCTCACATATGAGAGCCACAATAGCAGTTGTGCTGGGTCCCAAAGGGAGGAAAACGTAAAGGAGAAAGGTTGTCAATCCATGAAGAACATGCATCATCAACAAGAAGGAAACCCTTGACATTCTAAGACACTAACATTTGAGGGTCATTTCAACAACACCCGGCCTTCCTGTTGATATAGAAATTGGTGGGAGGAGTAGCAAGATGGCAGCCGAGTAACAGCTTCCTTGCAGCTGGGCACAGCAAGACTGGGAAGAGAGGACTTCAGGCATCTGGCAGGCGGGATCTGGCCAGAAACTTCCCTTTGGGGACACAGGGAGACAGCGTGAGGCTTCTAGACACCCTAAGGAAGGCAAAAGCGGCAGAGATTGGACAAATGGTTGGGTCTGTTCATTCGGTCTAATCCTGTCGGCGGCTGTGGGTGGGGCAACAGTGGGACTGCTGGCTGGAAAGACCTTGCCTGTGAGGTGTTTGGGTATCTTTTGGACTTAGAACTCAGTTGAACTGCCTTGGGAGAACTTGGGCAGGAGTGTGGGGGTTTTTGAGTATTGTCTGGGGCCCCAGACTGGGCCACCAAGCCAGACAGAGCTGCCAGTGTTTGGTGGTGAGCTGTGTGGAGCCACTGTGGGAGAACTGCCCTGGCAAGCTCCACCCTCAGGGTCACATAACAGGCATCAGGCGGGAGCGAGTAATCTAGTGACTGAGCAGTCTAAAGGCGGGGACTGAGACACCTTGCAGTCTTAGCCCTCAGGGGGCATAGGGTGAGACTGGTTTTGGCATACTGGGTAAGTGGATAGCCACTTAAGGAGTGATCCCAGCCACAGCGCTTTCTTGGGAAAGCTTCTGCTTAGCCCAAGTTAGCAAACTAAAGTGTCTTCTAAGCAGGCTGAGGAGGATTTAAGCTCTCCACCCTGCAGGGTTTGAGAAATCATTAGAAACACAGGGTCACTCCCTACAAACATCCAGTAACAACAGAGTGATTCTGCCAGGGTCTGATCTGGGAGAGACA
>CAUYON010042783.1:0-21288 GCA_963573935.1 Arctocebus calabarensis
ATTCATAATTGCTAAGTCATGGAAGAAGCCCAAGAGCCCATCGATCCACGAATGGATTAATAAACTGTGGTACATGTATACCATGGAATATTATGCAGCCTTAAAGAAAGATGGTGACTTTTCCTCTTTCATATTTACATGAATGGATCTGGAACATGTTCTCCTTAGCAAAGTATCTCTAGAATGGAAGAAAAAGTATCCAATGTATACACCCCTAATATGAGACAAATTCTTTATCTTTCAAGTGAAGGCTACAACCCATTTATTGCACAGGAAGACGGGGAAAGGAGAGAGGGAGGGAAGGGGAGGGAGAGGGTGGGGGGAGATAGGACAAAGAGTGAGATCACATGTGTGATACATATTTGAAGGGTCAGGAGAAAACTTCTAAATACAGATCAAAAATGTTTTCACATAGTAAATGAGAAAATCTCATGAATGTTATGTCAATCATGTTGATAAAAATATCTCAGATTGCATGTGACACCCGCACACTGTACCCCATGATTGAACTAATGTACACAGCTATGATTCAATTAAAAAAAAAAAGAAAGTAATCCTGGCTTTGTGCCAAGAGACATGTCGTGGGGCCACAGCAGCTGCCTGATCCCTGAAGTACTGTATAAGCTTATTTACAAGCTCAGGTGTTGGCCTTGGGACAGATGAGTCAGAGACAAAATAATGTGTACTGAACTATTTAGAGCTAGTGTACTTTATATTTCATATCCTTTAATCTTGTGTACTCAAATTACACATCATTATGTCAATTATTCAGATCAGGGAACTAACTTTAAGGAGAGTTTATGTTAATCAGGGAGACAACTTGTCCACTCCAGTTCAACAGCTAACTTTGGAATTACTTAAAGTATCTTTGGATTTGGACTTGATGCCAACAGGGCTGTAAATGTTCTCTTTTCCCTCAAGGCTGGTAGTACAGCCAACCCAAGGTGCTTTTCAAAATATTTCATTCTTTTAGGGGACAGATAGATTTTTTTGTTTCTTGTTGGATGCTAACTGACATTTAATGTACCCAAGATTATCACCATTATTCAGTTAAGGCTAGTGACTATAGAGAAGATTAAGTAAATTAGGAAGATAGCCTTGTTACTTCCCTATTGGAAGTTTTCCTATTTTGTCTTCTTGCTTGCTGGGCACTAAATGATCTAATCACCCTGGAGTCTGCCATTAAATGCTCCCAGGGAGTAATTTTTTAAAAAATTAAGACCTGGTTGGAACCTGTGGCTCAGTGAGTAGGGCGCTAGCCCCATATACCCAGGGTGGGGGCTTCAAACCTGGCCTTCCTAAACTGCAACAAGAAATTATCTGGACCTTGTGGTGGGCACCTATAGTGGCAGCCTCTTGGGAGGCTGAAGCAAGATAATCACCTAAGCCCAAGAGTTGGACATTGCTGTGAGCTGTGATGCCACAGCAGTCTACCGAGGGTGACTAACTGAGACTCTGTCTCTTAAAAAAAAAAATGATGATTGATGTAGTTTTTAAGGCACAATATTAGTGAAGTTGTAAAACCAATTCTAAGTTTAAAAAATACTGATTAATTGTGAAAAATCATTGTTGAAAATATTTGCAGTCTACATGGGTTAGTATCCACAAATCGGTCCTGCCTATTTGTTATTATTGTAAACACACTAACAAAGAGATGGGTGGGCTTGGTGCCTGTAGCTCAAGCGGCTAAGGCGCCAGCCACATACACCTGAGGTGGTGGGTTCGAATCCAGCCCGGCCCGCCAAACAACAATGATGCCTGAAACCAAAAAATAGTTGGGCTTTGTGACGGGTGCCTATAGACCCAGCTACTTGAGAGGTGGAGGCAGGAGAATTGCTTGAGCCCAGGAGCTGGAGGTTGCTGTGAGCTGTGATGCCACAACACTCTACCCAGGGTGACAGCTTGAGACTCTGTCTCAAAAAAATCAAAGAGATGGGCAAATTATTTCCACTGAGAATTCACATGAATTTATACATGAATGGTAAAAATGGTACATACACAAAACTGTAAGAATCAATATGGTGCCAGTATTTTAAAATAGACAAATCACAACAGAAGGTAAGGACTATAATTACACTTTTGGAGAAGACTGTGTGTGCCTGGGTGTTTGTGTGTGTATATAGGTGTACATATCCACATGTTTCTCACCCGCAGGAACCTGTCTGGAGAATATGCCCCTCTCTGTGGACCACAGATCCCTTAGGGTCTGGGAGGGAGGTCAATCCCTTTAGGAGTCTGACCGGTGAGAAGTACATATTCATTTCAAATCATAAGTATGTTTTCCATTGTTTGAAATTTTATATTGAGGAATAACTGTTTTGATAAATTATTAAAACATAAAATACGTGTGAACAAATAGACAAAAGTAAGGTACATATCTATTCTTTACTTTGGAAAAGTAGTCATTGTAGTTAATTTTGGGGGCAAACAAAACAGATGAAAAATGTGTGTGTAAGTGTTTGTGTTTGAGTCTGTGTCTGTGTCTAGCTCCTCTAGCTCCACAACACAAATACACCTCACAATTGCAGCACTTTTTGAATATGGACTGGGTCTGGATTTCCAATCTTAGGTTCATATATTGCAGAAAATGAGCTATTTTTTTCTATAATCCAGAAAAAAAGGATACAGAAAAATTGCTGCAGACATGTGAAAAATTCCAGAAAACTCTGCCTGATCCTGTTAATCAAGCTCCCAACCTTAATCTCTCCTTCTCCCCTGCTGAGTGGAAAGGGGGGAAGAAAGGTCTATGGCCCAAGAAAACTCTGTGGATCTTTCTGGAAATGTGAATAGAGCATGGACATTCCTAGTATTTAGGGATACTGATGGGCATCAGACAGAAATGGCTGTACTGAAGTGAGAATATTATTTTTGAGGAAGAAATAAATCCTTTTAAATTTTATGTTATGGGACCATTAGATAAAGACCTATATAAGGAGTGGCATCTGTGGTTCAGTGAGTAGGGCACCAGCCCATATACCGAGGGTGTCAGGTTCAAATCCGGCCCTGGCCAAATTGCACCAATAATATAGCCAGGCGTTGTGACAGGCGCCTGTAGTCCCAGCTATTTGGAAGACTGTATTAAGAGAATCGCCTAAGCCCAGGAGTTGGAGTTTGCTGTGAGCTGTGTGATGACTCGGTACTCTACCAAGGGCGATACAGTAAGACTCTGTCTCTACAAAACAAACAAACAAACAAAAACAACACCTATATAAGCAAAGTTGGGTCCAGCCTACTTGTGATCTTCATAATTGTCCTTGTGCTTATTATTATCATCTTTTCATGTAAATACATTTTTATAATGTTTAAAATGACTTTATACCTTAACATCAATAATTGTATACAGATAGTATTTCATCATATGATGACTCAAACGTTATTTCCCTAGTAGTGAAAATTTAGTTCCCTTACCAGTTTTTGTTATAGACAATAGTATACTTAAGCCCCTTGCTTCCATATGGAAATACTATATCTTTTTAAAAAATGCTTTGTTACTTTTATTTTTTTTTGCCTGTCCCCACCCAAATGTGTACAGAATATATAAATAATTTTGTAAGGATTTCTCTCTTTTTCTTTTCTTTCTTTCTCTTCCTCCCTCCCTCCCTCCCTCCCTTCCCTGTCGTTTGGGCTAGGGTGCAGTGCTTCATCATAGCTCAGTGCAACCTCAAACTCCTGGGCTCAGGGGATCCTTCTGCCTGAGCGTCCATGTAGGTGGTACTACAGCCACGCATCACCAGGCTCTGCTAATTCTTTCTTTCTTTCTTTCTTTCTTTCTTTCTTTCTTTCTTTCTTTCTTTCTTTCTTTTTTTTTTGTAGTTTTTGGTCACAGCTGGGTCTGAACCCACCACCTCCGACATATGGGACGGGTGCCCTACTCCTTTGAGCCACAGGTACCACCACATTTTTTTCCTATTTTTAGCAGAGAAAAGGTTTCACTCTTACCCTGGTCTTGAATTCCTGACCTCAAGCTATCCTCCTGCCTTGGCCTCCCAGAGTGCTAGGATTGCAGGCATAAACCATCATACCCAGTGCTTTCAAGGAACATAAACTGCAATCACTTCTTTAAAATACAGCTTAGAAAGATGTGTACAGAATGATCTTAATTGTATCTGAATGAAAACAGGTTCAAGGGAAAACTGCAAAAACAGTCTGGAGCATCCATAAGATAAACCACCAGATAGCTCAAGTATAATTTCACAGTCCCCAGGCGGCATAGGGTAGCACAGGGCAGAGAGGAGGTGACTGAGGAAGGATGCGGGCACTGCAACGGGGTTTGGGCAGTTGTGCACATCGTATCCTGCAGAGGATATGACTGATGGGCTGTGGCAGAGGATATGACTGATGGGCTGGGAAGCCTGTACAGGGGTGGTGTAAAGGAGGGTGAAATCCCTGCTGTCTGGAAGGGGGACCTCTGTAGTGCGGGTGTCTTCAGCTACACTGATGAAAGAAGAGATAAATCAATGAATGCCATAATGACTTGGGGACACCAGGAAATGGAATTGCTTTAACATACTAGTGAATTTCCCGATTGAATTATTATTATGGCAAACACACATATTTTCATAACATTTGTTACACATTGCAAACTGTACTTGTTCTTCCTGGACAAATAACAAACTTTGGAGATAGCTGCCGCCTGGAGTTAGAACTGCAGTTCTGGGAGTAGACTGGCAGCTCAGCTGGGAGGAATAGGGAAGAGGTAGAAGGATTAAGGGTGAGAGCTGAGTAATGAGATTGACCAGAATTTTGTGGAATTTTCACTTACTTGCAGCAATCCCTCTGTACCCATCACTTTTCAGAGTTATGACAAAAGTACATTTTCAGGGACATCTAAATCTATTTTAAGGGAAGTCCATTCCTGTAATTAACAGAAGAAAAGGCTTCAACTGTGAGATATATTTGAGGTGGTTAAGCCAGAGGAGCTACAACAAACACACGCACACATACATACACACACTCAATTCATTTTTTTCAAATGTACTGCATTTTGCCAAGAAACTGAATACAATGAATACTTTCCCAAGGGTAGGAACATATGTGCATCTTACTTTTGTCAATCTTTTTGAGGTTTTTCTATTTTTAATATTTCGTCAAAATGGTTCTCCCTAAATATAAAACTTGAAACAATATACAGCAGCATATTTGTGAATTAAAGTTAATCTGAATCTCTCACAATCCCAACTCCTAATTGCTGACTCCTAGGGGTGTGTTGTAGATACAGTGGTGCATATTTTGCAGATGTGTCCCTGGTAATGTGCTTACAAACAGATACACCTACACACACAGTCTGTACAAAAAGTACAGTCATACTCACCATCATGTGTTGCAATTTGTCTTTTAATACTCTTCTTAGTATTTATATTTGCATCTTATTAGTTCTTCTAATTTGGGCACATTTAGCATCTTCATTTTTATACACATACCTACATTAAGGTCTGATAATCAAACTGAGGAACTCATCCTAGCAAAAGTGCTGCATACCTAATCATGGAATATCACTACAGTTGCCTTCCAAGTACTGCCTTTGGGGAGCTATGCATCCAAACCAGCACCTAGTCCCCCCTTCAAAGCAGTTTTGAAACACTTTTTCTGGAATGACCATGAGAGCTGTCAAACAGCACAGAAAAACACAACAACAATAATGAATGCCACCTCAGCAAGACAGTGCCATATGTGAACACGAAAACAGCTGTGACACTGATATATCAAGTTTATGAAACCTTACCGAGTTGTTTGTACACTACTGCAAAAATAAGCACGCAGTGGCAAGTTGTGGAACTTCATTATCAGACTGCATACAATGCTAGCAATGAAGTATTCAGCACTTTTTCCAGGAAGAGCTTGCAAACTTAATCGTGCACATTTATTTGAATTCTATGTTGAAATTACTTCCCAGTCTCTTTGTTTTCATGTGTTTCACAAAGCATGGATCTGAGGTGCCGTTTGCAAGAATTTTCTCCACAGTTTTCACATAGTACTTAATGTTTTATAAAAATTTAGAATTTTTCAATTTCAACAATACTGTAACTAAAAAATAATGTGACTCAAAAGTTGAACAATCCTGGAACATGTAATGGCAACCCTTTCCATCCCAGAGGTCATGAAGACAAAATGGAAAAAAAAAATAGAATAATTCAGAATTGGTTGATGATAGGAACCGAAGTGTCTCAGTGGTTTACTTAAACTCCTCTAAAGTACCTTGATCAGAATAATCACTACAATAATGGGTATGTTGAATAGCTGTTAGAATTAAAGGAAATGAACTCTAAAGAGAATTGGCTTAACGTACTTCAGTATATGTGTTTCCTTTCCTCTGGCTCATCTGTCCCAAGGCCAACACCTGTGCTGCTGCCTGAGCCCACTCACCCCTTCAGGGTTCAGCCAACTCATGAGACCCTACTGCCAGGTTTCCTGGCACAAAGGGAGGGATTTCATCTCCTCTGTCATCTTCATTACGCATCGGGGGCCATGGGGTGAAGCCCTGTGATGCCATAGTATCGGGGGGGTGTTATCTGACCTTTCCTCAAGGCCTGAAAGCCCATCTTGTGAAAGGGAGCCTGCCCAGTGTCCTCTTGGGAGGGAGAGAGATGGAACCTCATTCCAACTCTGCCACTGATGTGGGAAGGGGGCCTTAGGCTCTCTGAACCTAAACTTGGTTATCTGTGAAGTGGGACTGATCATACCATCCTCACAGAGCTGTTATGAGAAGTAAATAGGTAAACCTGAGTACACAGCATGGAGTTGGACTTGAATGGCCCCTGAAATACATAAATCTCAGTAGAGGCTGGCTGAGCCCCGGGGCTAAGGAGACAATGTGAAAAGTCATCTAATTGTATCTCCTAATGTGAACTCAGACATCTAGTGGAAGGAAACAAATCTCTCTCAGATAGGCCCTGAGTTCAAGGTTTTAGTCACAGAAGGTTCTCTACATTCTTGGATTTTTCATTATCTTCATAAAAAGCCATTAAGTATTATGTCTCTGATCAGACTATAATCCATTTCCTCAAAGTAGAAGAAAAAGCGTGCCTGTGAACTCTTCTGGGGACTCCGGGAGAAATCACACCAACAAAGTGAGGAGTGGTGGGTGTTTGCCTAATGGCTGCTCCTAGGCTGCTCAATATTTTAATATCTTCATAGGGAAAAGCTGGACTCATACCTCCATCACCAGTGTAGAGGTCCTCAGATCATGCATTATTCTACTGTGCTACACCAGGATTTTATCCACCTGCTGTCTCCTTCAGAGACTTTGTCTGCTGTCTCCTTCAGAGTCTTTGATCCAAGACTTACTAGAATTTGTTTGATACACAATTTTCAATTTTTCCCTTAGCCAAAAGTTTGATTTTTATTGTGCTTAAACTTCTGTTATTCCATTAGTAGTAGATAATGAGGTCTAAAGTAGAAATAAGTATGAAGGGGAATGAATATATGAGTAATTAACTTTTTTTGAGGCAGAATCTTTCCTGTGTTGCCTCAGCTACAGCACAGTGACATCATCATAGTTCACTGCAACCTCAAACTCCTGGGCTCAAGTGATTCCCCTGCTTTCACCTTCCAAGTAGCTAGATCTGTAGGCACAAATCCCCACCCCTCTACACATAGTTCAATATGTCTGAGATTTCATATTTATTTGGAATGACATTTGGTAATATAGCCAATGTTTTCAACTGTATCTTACTTATAAAAAGAAATATTTTTATTCAACTGATGTGAATAAAAATAGTCACAAATAGTTCCTGAATTTTGGAGCAATCAAGTAGGGAGAAAGAGCAAATACCTCTGCCTTCATTCACAAACATATACTTTACCAAATTGCTATAAACTACATTTATTTTGTGAGAAACAATTTTCATGAATCTGGAAAACAAAATATTTAAGAAAAAACTTTTGTTTTAAACAAAAGTCATAAGAACATTTTCTTTATCAAGTACTCAATTTCATAAACAGGAGAATATCTGCAAATTGATCATACAAGTGACTGTAACAAACTGGTCAATATACAGAGGTGGTGAATAGTAGGAACTGGTCCTGATTGGGTTTCTGATCTCATTATTAATTTATGAACTTAAAGTTGCTTGAAGTGTTTTATGGCTTAGTAAATGGGGCGAAGGTATAGATAGTTATAACATGTAATTGAAACAATACACCTTGGAGCTTTTAATGTAAGTCATTTCTGTTTTTTTTTAAGTGCTTTAAAAATAAATATGTGAATATTTTGACTGTAAACAAAACTAGTAGGAACAAGGCCTACTGTACTACCATATACGTGTGGTGAATGTCTAGTCTATGAAAATTAGGTCAACTTAAGGAGAGGTCAAGGTAGGGAGGTAGTTGGCTATTGGAGGTTCTACTGTCATTATTTTTTTTCTGTTTTCCTTCATCTTCATTAGCAGTTTTATGAACCCATAAGCTTCTTTATTACTTTGAAAGTTTCTATTTAATCCATTAATTTTAAAGATCTTAATGTTCAAGGGTATTTGTTAGAGTCTTTTCTATGAAAAGAAATATTGGACTATAGCTCATTACACATTCTTTTAGAGAAAAATGCACAATAATAATGGTGGATAAAATAAAGAACTTAAAATATCCATTGTTAAAACCTGATCAAAATGCCCAGTTGAGGCGGTGCCTGTAGCTCACTGGCTAGGACCCTAATCCCACACACCCGGGCTGGTTGGCTCCAACCCAGCCCAGGCCTGCTAAACAATAATCACACATACAACCAAAAAATATCTAGGCACTGTGGTGGGTACCTGTAGTCCCAGTTACTTGGGAGGCTGAGGCAAAAGAATAGCTTGAGTCCAAGAGTTTGAGGTTACCATGAGGTGTGACACCACAGCACTCTATCAAGGACAACATACTCAAACTCTGTCTCAAAAACAAACAAACAAAAAAGACGGTGGCATCTGTGGCTCAAAGGAGTAGGGTGTTGGCCCCATATGCCGGAGGTGGTAGGTTCAAACCCAGCCCAGACCAGAACCGCAAAAAAAAAAAAAAAAGAAAATTCCTCGTTAAGAAAGAAATTGAATTCTTTTTTCTATAAAATGGAGCATTTTAAGATAACAACCAGAATGATTATTGACAGCATCACATCAGGACCATCAAACTTTTACAAATTTCATATAGTCTCAGAGTACCCACATTAATAACATATCTATACATACAGAACATTAGACATGATTTCACATAAGAATAAATATTACAATTAAAAGGTTAGGTTTTTTTATGAATTTATACACATGTTTGAACATTCATATGAATAACATACCCATAAATATAACTGAAAGAAGCTCGAGCATCCCTTACTGTGCCTATGTTCTCATTAGTAGTTGGACAAATACGTGATCATTCATATTTGATTCAACAATGTCATATGTGAACCTGGGAAACAGGTAAGTCTTCCTGAGAATGTTTCTACATTAATATTCAAGTAGGTTTTCAGTCCTTGAGGCTGTGTCAATGGATGAAAAAGTGGGTTATAAGTAATGGAGCTCAGTCTGTACAATGGGCTGCAGAAAAAGTGTCTCATCGACAAAACTGAGCAGTGTTACAGAATTGTCACCGTTAAGAGTCAGTACTTAGTCTCTCTGTTCTGTATCTTCTGATACTTGCCTTATTAAGAAACTTTTCTTCTTAGTAAGGGCAGGTCTATGTCTTACTCACTGTGCATTCGTATGCCAAGAACAGAGTCTGGCACTAAATAGGTCTCAAAAATGTGAGTGAAAAAATTAGTAAATAAAAGGTCCACTTGACCATTTGTTTCATCATTCATCTACCTTGAAGACATTTCTCATTACCTAAAAGCTTTTGCGTAGGCTCTTATAAATATTTATTCTGATATGATAGAAGAAGAGTAGTAAATATGTGTAATTAATTCTTGGGTAATATTTAGAAGGCTCACAAGAAATTCCTGATTTTTGTTGTTGTTGTTGTTGTTGTTGCAGTTTTTGGACACGGCCAGGTTTGAACCTGCCACCTCCAGTATATGGGGCCAGCACCCTACTCCTTGAGTCACAGGCACTGCCCAATTCCTGATTATTTATAAGGCCTTAGATTACCATTTTTGCCTGTAGCATAAAATGATACTTCTTACAATTTTGGTATCCTGTCCCTCATATCATGTATAAAACACACATTTTCTCTCTCTCTCTCTCTCTCTCTCTCTCTCTAATAAAGACCACACTTCAGCAGTGATAAAAGACACATACTCAAAATGCTAAGGGAAAAAGCAAAACAACAAAATCTTATTTCATACTTAAGGCCCTGGGCTTTTCTATTCCATATGGTTACTGAGATAACAACATAATAAAGATTTTAAAAGATCTTTTATCCTTCTATTTGGTGATTTGTGCAGTCAAGTATGTTAGAAAGAATAAATAACCAGAACAAAAAAGAGTGGACCAGCAAACAGATAGCAATTTGCAATCAGTAAAGAAAATAATTTCCTTGGGCCCTAATAGTTTGTTTTTCTTTTTTAAAAGTTCTATACTGCAGGGCAGCACAAATACAATTGCACAGTATCCAATTACAACCAAGCCAACCAAGTGAATCCACCATGAAATAAGACCCTGCATGTTGGTTAGTAAGAAAAGAGGCAGCATTCCTCCAAAAAAAAAAAAAGGAAGTATAAGAGTAACTCCATAAGAATCATTTGGATCTGAAAAGTCTGCCAGTTATGTTTTTTAAATATACTTTGTGACTTAACCATAATCTTATAAATAGCCAGGAGCTCTTAAATTTGCCAACTTGTTTGGGGGAATTCTGAGTAGTTAATCTCTGCAAGATAGAGTGATCTACCAGAAATAATTTACTACATTCATTTTTGTTATAGGGAAGCAATAAAAAGAAAAGTAAAGAGATGGTATGCGATACAAAGGATGCCAATCTGGGAGACAAAAAATCTGGGGTCTAATTTTAATCTAAAGTAAACTCGTTCTCCTTCTCTGTGCTTTCTGTTCCTTATGAATAAAGGGGATGTAAATTCAATAAGCCCCCTTCCAGCTCTAATATTACTATTTTTTAAAAGTCTCTTAGCACTACTATGAAACCAATTTATGAGCACCCACATTTCCATATGAAAGCTATAAGCCAACTATAGCCCAAGATGAAGGGGAAAGAGTAGGGGGAGGGGAGGGGAGAAGATGGGGAAAGGAAGGGTAATAGGTGGGACCACACTTAGGGTGCATTTTACAAGGGTACATGTCAAAACTATTAAGTGTAGAGTATAAATGTCTTAACACAATAATTAAGAAAGTGCAGTGAAAGTTTGTTATATTTCAAATTGTATATAAAACTAGCACATTGCACCCCATTAATGCATTAATGTACACAACTATGATTTAATTTATAAAACCTGAATTAGAGAAAAGAAAGTCAAATTTATTTAATCAAAACCTAGAGTAAAAATTAGCAAATACACACACACACACAGCAGCACTATGTAATGATTCCCAAAGGGGAAAAACAGTGGTCCATGACCACTCAAGATGGCTTGTCAGTTCAAGAGGAAACAACACACACACACACACACATACACACTCACACATGCTCACACACAGGTTTGTTTACTCTCTCACACACACACAGAAGCACACACACTATCACATGCACACAGACACACAAAAAACAATCCCTGTACTTTTCAGCAATACAATCATAGTGTTACAAGCACACAACTCAGAATTATTTTACATTGCTTCCTTTTAATAACAAAGGTGCCCATCTTGGGTGTACAAATATATATTTTCTGTGGTTTACTGTTGACTGATGTTTAAAGGTATCAGTGTTACTACATGAAACTGCTTCCTGTATTTTGCAGCCTTTTATTTACTTTCACGTAAATACCTTCCACCAACCAAAAGACTTTCAGGTTGGCAGGCAGAGGGGTGCCTTACTTTCTGCAAAATTAAAGTTCTAAACACTGGCCAGAAAATGTCTTATTGCCATTTCAATACTTGGCAATAGTTACGGTGATGCTTAAATCGCCATTTTCTGCAAAAACCTGTGCAGTGTTGGCGTCAAAGACAAGGCAGTACTGTTCATCATTGTTGTCTCAATTCCCTGCCGAATAGATGGAGGAGCTGCTTCCCAAGTCAGTCGCCATCGATCACCATTGAGCTCAAGGTGGTAAGTAAAATTTTCCACTTGCTGGGGTGTTCCTAGCAGCTGTAGAATTGCACAGAACCTCACTTGACCATCCTCGTTTTCTTGTTTCTGCAAGACCACCATGAAGTGCAACTCAAAACAGGACTGCATCATCACCCATGAAAAGTCCCATGCACATTATTAATTTTCACAGCAAGGAAAATTGCAGTCGCTCCCTCTAGTGCTGAACTGAAGTCAGGCTGATGCCCTATGGGGCATCACAGCATCCAAAGAGGCTTCCCATTGACAGAGAACACCAGGGCAGGGACAGGAATAAGACCTAAAGTCGCAGAGCTGCTCGTGGTCTGCTTTTTCCGCAGGCAGCAGAGTCAGTCCACACCCAGACGAGGCAAATTTACATGGAAAGGTAAGTGTATCGGCCACTTTCTCCATAGCCAAGTTGCGAATGGATCCCAGTGGACCCCTCCAAGTTGAACAAGAAGCCAGCTTTTGGCGTCAGCTGCTACAAACAAGATGACCACGATGACACTGAACGATGGGTGGTAACACATACTCAAAGCAGCCCGGACACTCGAAAAGGCTCCTCAAGTGACTGCTGGATGGAGTCGTGTCAGGCAGGGCCGACTCCCTCTGGGGTAGTGGATCCTGAGTGGGACCAGCAGGCTGTTCTCTGTCAGGCCGGCAGCTCATTTCTGTGGGCCGAGAAGGCTCCTGGAACCCGGTCCTGGCTCAGACGTGCTCAGCCCTCTACTCGCACCGACTGCTTGGCGCCCAGACCGGACAGACGCTCTGATTCGCAGCCGCTCCCGAGAGCGTTCAGCTCATTGGCGGGCTTGCCCCTAACCGCCTCACCGCGTGCTTGCTCCTCCCACGTAGCCCAGACCGTGACCAAGGCCCTGAGGAGGGCCGGCCCGCGTGCCAGGCTCCTGCCTGCTGTTTTATAGAAGAATTCATTATCCAAATTCAGCATGTGTAGTATGTGATTGTCTCATTGGAATTTTTGCCTCTCCTGGGGCCAAGGTGGGTGAATTGTGTTTTCCTAGAAAATTATCCATTGCGTCTGTGTTCCAATGTATTTGAATAGAATTCTTCAAACCTTGCACTTAGAAGACTTGAAATTTTCTTTGTATTGAAGACTATGTCACCCTTGTCATTTTAAATTTCGAGCGTTTGTCTTTCTCCAGTTTTAATTATCCAGTGACTTTTCATGTTTCTGATATCTACCCAAGTAAACCTGCCATTCCTCTTGTATATGAGTTTCACTGTAGTTTTTTTTTTTAATTTCAGGTTGAGTTGTAGTTGAATCCTTCACCCAGATAGTGTGCCATATACCCCTACATTCACTCATAAAGAAAGATGGTGACCTTACTTATTTACCTGGAAGGATCTGGAGAACATCCTTCTAAGTAAAATTTCACTGTAGTTTTATTTTCTAACCCATTTATTTTAACTTCCACATCTAACCAGTAGTTTTGCCTTCATACTTCTAGATTATGTCATGGCTTTCTGAATTTAACGTTCGAGTCATTTCTTTTTATTTTTGGTGGTATAAGTAATATTTAAGATGCCTACAGTATTTTCTGATCACTGCTGTAGTGGTCTATTCAGATATATTCTGTTTTCATTAACATTACTGTCATGTAATTGCAGAATTTTAATCTGCTCTTGCCTTTAGGCACAAAATTTAACAGTCTCAGTGTAATATGATTTTTCATAATTCTCCTGTCACTTTTACTCTACAAAATTATATTTTTTCTGCATTACTGGGTACATAAGTATTAATAACTAACATGTTCCTAGTGAATCTTAGCCATTAGTGTTATAAGTGTGCTTTTGCTTTTTTAAGCTATTTCATTCTCCTAAATAAAGTTCTCAGTTCTGCCCTCTTAAATATGAAAATAACAAACTTTTAATTGTTTGTCATTGTAATACTCTGGTACTTTTTTTTTTTTTTGTAGAGACAGAGTCTCACTTTGTCATCCTCAGTAGTGTTGTGGCATCACATAGCTCACAGCAACCTCCAACTCCTGGGCTTAGGCGATTCTCCTGCCTCAGCCTCCCAAGTAGCTGGGACTACAGGCACCTGCCACAACGCCCGGCTATTTTTCTGTTTTTGCAGTTCAGCCAGGCCAGGTTTGAACCAGCTTCGGTATATGGGGCCAGCGCCCCACTCAATGAGCCACAGGTGCCACCCTACATGTTTGATTTTTTTTTAAAATATATTTTATGGTTTGCAATTCATTGAGGGTACAAAGAATTAGGTTACGCTGATTGCATTTGTTAAGAGGTGTGCCATATACTGTGAGCCCATCCCCCACTCCTCTCCTCCCCCTGCTCCCTCATCCCTCTACCATTCCCCTTCTATTAGTTCATCTACTGCCTTCATATTACAATTGTGTACGTTGAATTCTTGTTTCTCCATTCTTGTGATGCTTCTCAAAAGCAGAGTGTGTTCCACCTCCATCAAATGATGCAAAGTCTCCATCTTTTTTTAATGGCTGAATAACATTCCCTGGTATACATATACCACAGCTTGTTAATACATTCCTGGATTGGTGGGCACTTAGACTGTTTACACATTTTGGCAATTGTAAATTGAACTGTGATAAAAAGTCTAGTGCAAATGTCCTTATGACAGTGGTGCTCAACCTTCCTAATGCCACTGTGTAGTTCCATTGTTACAAAGGGTTCATGACCCATGGGTTGAGTACCACTGCCTTATGATAACAGGATGTGTTTTCTTCTTAGTAAGTAGATGTCTAGTAATGGGATTGCAGGATCCAATCAGAGGTCCATTGGGGGGCTTTGAGGACTCTACATATTTCCTTCCAAAAGGTTGTATTAGGTTACAATTCCACCAGCAATGTGAAAGTATTCCCTTCTCTCCACATCCACATCAGCATCTGCAACTTTGAGACTTTGGGATGTGGGCCATTCTCGCTGGGGTCTGGTGATATCTCAGGGTAGTTTTGATTTGCATTTCTCGGATGATTGGGTACAATGAGCATTTTTTCATGTTTCTTAGCCATTCGTCTGTCTTCTAAGGAGAAATTTCTATTCACGTCTCTTGGTCAGTGACATATGGGATATTGGGTCCTTTCATATTGATGAATTTTAGTTCTCTGTAGATACTAGTTATCAAGCTTTTGTCCAATTCATAAAATGCAAATATCTGTTCCCATTCTGAAGGTTGTCTATTTGATTTGGTTGTTATTTCCTTAGTCGTAGAGATGCTATTTAATTTAATTAAGTCCCATTTGTTTGTGTTATTGTTGCATTTGCTACAGAAGTCTTCTTCATAAAATCTTTCCCCAGTCCGATATCCTCAAGTGTTTTCCCAACATTTTCTTCAAGGACTTTTATGCTTTGATGCCTTAGACTTTAATCTTTCCCCCACCTTGAGTCAATTTTTTTAAGTGGTGAGAGGTGTGGGTCCAGTTTAAGTCTTTTACATGTGGTTATCCAGTTCTATCAACAACATTTATTAAATACGTGTTCTTTTCCCCAGTGTACGTTTTTGTTTGGTTTATCAAACATCAGGTGACTGTAAGGTGTTAATTTCACAACATGGTATTCTATTCGATTCCAAATGTCAATATATCTAATTTTGTGCCAATACCATTTTGTGCCGGTAGAGGACACAGCAAGTCATGGCGATAGAGGACAACCTTGTGTGGTTCCAGTTCCAGTTCTAAGAGGAAGTGTTACAGGCACTGAGTATATGAATTTAGATTACACACTACTCTTAAGAGTGTGGAGTTCTTCTGCATTGCCTAATAAAGGGCAGAAACTAGACAATTTTATTTTTCTTTTCTTTTTTTTTGAGACAGATTCTCAAGCTATTGCCCTGGGTAGAGTGCTGTGGCATCACAGCTCAGAGCAACCTCAAACTCTTGGGCTTAAGCTGGGACTACAGGTGCCTGCTACAGCACCTGGGTTTTTTTGTTGTTGCAGTTGTCATTGTTTTAGCTGGCCTGGGCCAGGTTTAAACCCACCTCAGTGCATATTGCCGGCGCCCTACCCACTGAGCTAATGGTGCTGCCTAGGCAATTTTCAAAACAAGCAATGTTGTCTTTGGCATCCTCCTACCATTGTATTCACATCTGTTTTTATCGTTTAAGTTATATTAGATGGTGTTTAAAGTCCCTTTCCACAAAGATAGGCTATGATTTTAACTAATTCTAAGGGTCTAGGAGCATAGTACCTAGGGCTCTGAATGCCTTTATTTGCATCCTATTTTTATTTGAATTCTACTTAACTAATTGGGTGACCTTGGGCAAATTACTTAAATTATTTGCACCTTATTTCCTCTTAATAGTACCTAACATATCTCCTGGGATTGCCGTGAGTTTTATTTTATATTTTTAATTTTTTATTTTATACAGGCAAGATCTCTCCATGTTGCCTAGGCTGGTCTCATACTTTTTTTTTTCTTGCAGTTTTTGGCCAGGGCTGGGTTTGAACCTGCCACCTCCAGCATATAGGGCCAGCATCCTACTCCTTTGAGCCACGGGTGCTGCCCTGGTCTCATACTTTTGGCCACAGGCAATTCTTCTGCCTTAGCCTCATGAAATGTTGGGATTACAGGCATGAGCCTCTGCACCCAGCTTGCTGGGAGTTTTAAATGAGATAGTACATTTAAAGTAATTAGCAGACTTCCGCCTGTTGCTCAGTGGTCAGGGCGCCAGCCACATACACTAGAGTTAGCAGTTTCAAACCTGGCCCGGGCCTGCTAAACAACGACAACTAGAAAAAAAAATAGCAGGGCATTGTGGTGGGCACCTATAGTCCCAGCTACTTGGGAGGCTGAGGCAAGAGAATTACTTAAGCCCAAGAGTTTGAATTTGCTGTGAGCTATGATGCCACAGCCCTCTACTGAGGATGACATAGTGAAACTCTGTCTCAAAATAAATAAATAAATAAATAAAGTAATTAGCATAGTGCTTGGCACATTAAAATCATAAATGCTTAATAAGTGGGAGCTGTTAATTTTTTTTAATTTGAGAAAATTTCTTGTTCTGGGACAAATTTCAAATTTGTTTTATTATTTTTTATTGCCATCAAACAAGAATGTTATTTTGTCTATTATGTGCTTTTGAATTTTAGCACAAAAACTTTAAAATGTCTTTAAACAGTCACATAATACATATACACACAAGCACTCACACATATCCTACTGAATACACGAATTTAGATTAAGTGTCAAATCAAAGGTGCAGAGTCTGAGTAGAGTGGGTCTCTTTTATTTCCATCCACTGCATTTCAAAGTATGAGTTGTTCTGATCAATATTTCTTTTTGTAGATATTGCATGTGTTTATTATGAATACACTGAATATATTTAATTCTTATTTGACATTTATTCATGTGCATTTTTTTTATTTTGAGTCAATATTCTTTTTAACAAGGTTTAAAATCCAGAGTGATTTAAAGAAGAAATATAGGCAACATGATGTTGATCTCCATGCCTCTGGAATACACCTCAATAATACTAATAACAACTTGCATTTGAATAGTGCTTTTATAATTTCCAAAGCACTCACATATAGCCTGTTTTGAAATGCAATTAAATTGCACACTTTAGTCCCATAGCAAAAATCTGACCCCACTTAATAAGTAGACTGCAAATAGGTCTTTTGTTTCTATACAATAGTTATTATTTTTATTTTTACTTACACGAACTGCACTTGTGTTACAAGTGGGACCCATCCAACAATCCTAGTAGTATGACTCTTTTTTTTTCCTACAAAACCAGGTGGAAAACAGAAAAACAATCTAATGTTAGGCATCATACAAATTAATGTAAAAGATAAGAAACAAGCAGCTGCTTTAAACACAAAAGGTAATTTAAGTATACCCTGTATTTAGTGATTTTAAGTTTGTAGAAGCATTTGACAAATATTTATTGAATGAGTTATAGGCTAACCTTTTTCTGTTTATTTAAAAGATGAAGTACAAGAAGAAAGTCATGTGAAATTTAATTTTTGCCAAACTTGTATTAATATCATAGGGGAGAAAAATAAATACATTTTCCTCACCCATCGTAAGGTTCATGGCTGATACCTCTATAACAAAGGACAGATTACCAAGAGAATATCATAACAAATTTATTTAAGCAAAGTTTTATGTAACAAGAAGGGTTAATATGAAAAACCAAAGACCCAGGGAAAACTGTCTATTTTTATACTTATGTTCAATGAAGAATTGACAGTCATATAGAAGTGTGATTGGACACAAAGAGGGTATAACCTAATGGTAATAAACTGGAGGGAATTTAGGAAGGTCTGTTTAGATTCTTCTTGGTCTTTTTGGCATAGGGCAGAATCCCTCTGAAAAGAGAGTTTTGTAAACTACTACTTTCAGGCAATGTATGTTGGAGAATTTTGTATGATCATGCTTTAGAGGAGAAAGGTGAGAAAACATCAAAGTGACCATCTTGCTTCTGTGATTTTCTCAATTGCCAAGGTGCCATGTTATGGGTACCATGTTCTGAGTGCCAACAGTATGTTTCTTTTCCTGGCTCAAAGACAACAGCCTGATGTTCAACTTTTGCTGAATCCCTCTTGGTATATTGCTTGCTACTGAATATTCTCCATTCTCAGATCATCTGATCATCTGATCCACCCCTCCTCAAATCCTTGATGCCAGCCCACCTGGACTCTTCTGGATTGTTTTTTGTTCTGTGGATACAGTCATGCTTCCCCTCTGCTTATGTGGTTTCCTTTACTAGAAATGCTCTGCCTCTCTCCAGCTTACCTGTGGAATACTACCTGTCTTTTTTTCATAAAACAATTTTTTTTTTAATCTTATGGATTCAATGAGTCAGAAATAACAAACATGACACAGCAGAAATGACTTATCTCTGCTCTACAATGTCAGGGACTTTAGCTTCTAAGGCTTGAATGGCTAGAGTGAGTCAATGACAAAGGGCTAGAAATGTTCAGAAGTGTCTTCATGCACTGGAAATTGCCCCACTGGAAATTTCAGTTATGCCTGGCCCCTAAGTTGACTGGAAAGCTCTGCATAGCTGGGCCATGGACAGGAGCCCCTTTACATGGACTCTCCACGTGGCCTTGCCTTCACAGAATGGCAGTCTTAGGGCTTCCAAAAGCAAGTGTCTCAGTGGACCTACCCATTCTCAGTCCTACCCATTCTTTTTTTTTTTTGGAGACAGAGCCTCAAGCTGTTGCCCTGGGTAGAGTGCTGTGACATCACAGCTCACAGCAACCTCCAACTCCTGGGCTCCAGTGAGTCTCCAGCCTCCGCCTCCCGAGTAGCTGGGACTACAGGAGCCTGCCATAATGCCCGCCCAGTTTTTGGTTGGAGCCGTCATTATTGTTTGGTAGGCCCAGGCTGGATTCAAATCCATCAGCTCAGGTGTATGTGGCTGGCCCCTTAGCCGCTTGAGCCATAGATGCCGAGCTCCTACCCATTCTTGAAATCCCATCTTTTCTTTTCTTTTTCCTTTTTTTTTTTTTTTTTTTTGTGAGACACAGTCTCACTCTTGTCCAGGTTAGAGGGTCGTGGCATCAGCAATCTTAAACTCCTGGGCTCAAGCAATCTTCCTGCTTCACCTGCCTCAGCCTCCCAAGTAGCTGAGGACTGCCACAAAGCCCACTTATTTTTTTTTTTTTTAGTGGAGACAGAGTCCCATTCTTGCTCAGGCTGGTCTTCAACTCCTAACCTCAAGGGATGCTCCTACCTCAGCCCCTCAGAGTGCTATGATTATAGGCATGAGCCACCTTGCCGGTTATTGAAATCCCTATCTTAAATGCATCTCCCTTATATGAAAGTTTTTCCTATTTTCCCCTTAACCAGATATGTTTGCACTCCTTTGAATTTTTGTAATTGTTTCTTTATGCTCTTTAAGCATTTTTCTCATTCTGCCTTGGTTTTATAGTCATTTTATATTTATATTATTTACATTTATCCTGTGCTCCTGTCTGTTCCCTCTAAGCATATTGAATTTACTCATCCGTGAATTATTCTCTGGAAAAATTCATTAGGTACCTTTCCAGTATATTGTACACATTCAACAAAAGTCTGTTGAATCAAAAAGAAAAGAACAATTAATTTCCTAATCTTCCATTCAGTGTTTTAACTTCTTAAATACCTACTTGGGGAAAAAATATTTTTACTTTACTCTACACATATATGTGTTTGGAAATACCATGAGTCATGTCAAACCATAATAATCACACAAACAGGAATACCATTTGGCAGTTGGCAGACAGAAATCGGGTAACCACTGCGAAGTGGTTATTTCCAATCAACCATGCATCCAATGCATCCATGGATGGTTTGTGAACCATGGTTAATTTAATATCCACACATGCTTATTAGAAGTATTCAGCCTCTTGCTGCAATCAACTTGTTTATATATTTACAAGTAATGACTTTCTGGTTATTTTAATTAAGAAACCCTTCATTCATTAGGATCTGTTGACTAATATAATCTCATCCAATGGGGCAAACTAGTATTTATTGCAGTTGCAGGAAGAGCAGGTTGACAAATTGCCACAGACATCCACGAAGAGGTCTTGATTAACCTGTTAGTGGAAGAATTAAATTAGAAAAAGGTTCTGAGAGCAATTTTGCAATATGTACCAAATGATGTTAAATTGTGCATACCCTTTGACCCACAGTTTCCCTTTCAGGGATTTATACTATAATAGTTGCCCAAGTATATGAACATGGTATTAATTGAAGCATTGGTTGTAAGAAGATATATTTGGAAACAATGTAGGTGTCAATGGAGCACTGGTAAAATAAGGAATGGGACAGCCAAACCATGGGTTGCTTGCTGTAAGCTGTTAAAATGAACAAGGAAAAACATACAATGACACTGAAAGATATCCACGGCATATTGTTAATTAAAGTAAGTTGCAAGACAATACATATATCATGTTCTTACTTGTGTTGAAAAACTTTTCTAAGGCCAGGTACGGTAGCTCACCCCAGTAATCCCAGCACTCTGGGAGGCCAAGGCAGGTGGATTGCCCTGAGCTCACAGGTCCGAGACCAGCCTGAGCAAGAGAACAAGCCAATCTAAAGATGGAGACTTTACCTCTTTTGTGTTTACATGGATGGAGCTGGAACATGTTCTTCTTAGCAAAGTATCTCAAGAATGGAAGAAAAAGTATCCAATGTACTCAGCCCTAATATGAAGCTAATTTATAGCTTTCATATGA